>JACXGJ010005970.1:0-28149 GCA_016801105.1 Esox niger | reverse complement strand
GCGAATGGGATATGTTTATAATATTAATGGGATAAAGGCGAATGTAATATGTTAAGGTTGATGTAGAAATTGAGGATGAAGTTGGAAGAAGAAAGGTGCCGAATAGAAATTAAGCTGCAACAGGCTGGGGAGGGGGAGTCATGTACCACAAGTGCTGCAGTAACAGGGATCCGCTGACCTGGGATCCGCGCTTCATGAGCCGAGGCAAGACAAGGAGGAATTTGAGTACTCACGCCCTAGCGAGTAGGAAAGAATGTATAGGTAGGGGGTGGATTAGGGAGGGGGCGAGAACTAGAAAGGCTATAAAGACCGCACCGAGGAGAAGTAACTTTAGACTTGTTGGTAAGCTTGTCTCCAGATATCTGATTGTGTAATTAATAAAATTGGCTGATTATTGATTATAATATTGTTCTCTTCCTTATTGACTTCATCTCATCAACTTATTCGGGTGAAGCAGGTTTAGCTTCAACAATTTCCACCCTAATGTTGAATTGCTGTGTAGATAATGATAAGCCAATTTTTATGAGATGGACACTAAATCTAAATCTTGAGTTAATGAATGATGTCGGCTAAATTGAAAGGATAGTCTGAGGACCATGTCCGATTTTTAATGTGTGGGAATTTAAATTTCATATACTTTAAACAAAACATTTGGCCTTTATGGCCTACAAGCAGTGGGTAAATTCCTGAGCTCCAGGAAGGGGGGAAGACCCCTTGGGATGGCCTCGATCAGCTTTTCCCATTACATAGAGTAGCCTATTTACTAAGGGTTAAATTCGAGTGTTCAGACTGATTTCAACTATGGTAATCTCACCAACACAAACATATTCAGTTTTGGGATAATCAAACATTAAGTGAAAGCTAAATATATTTTCCTCTCAGTAGCTTTAATGCTAAGACCTAAAGTCATCCCCCATTTTTGCTGATAGAAAAATCAACAGAACCACAGATATGCATAAAAGTAGGGTTTAGCTGACCACCACTATTTGGAATAAACATGAATGTAAGTTTGTGAATTCCCTAAAATTTAGGAGGTCCATCAAGACAGTTTGTATGCCATGAGGTAGTTCGGACATTGTCCTGTAAAAATGCTAAATTAGTGTGCTTTAACTATTGTAATATAGTTGCCCTAGTGGTTGCAGTGGGTACACCACTGGACTTGGAGTTTTTCACTCCTATAATTAATTTGTGCAACTTATCCCCTGGGGAGCGGACCATTTTTTTTGTGCCAAGAAACTAAAGGATATTATACATGCATGATAGCCAATTTTGCAGACCTGTGCGATGGTACTGTGGTAAAGTCAAATTTGAGAGGTTTGGCTATGATAAACACATTTGTTAATAGGTTGTATGGTTTATTATTATTTCGCACAAGCGACTTTGTTGAACATTGATGTCTTTGATGGCGTTAGTTAATGTTCATGTTTTTTAACATATTAACTATAGTTTTGCTGAATATACAGGATGCAACTCCTTATCGAATGGATAATAGATCCATACCTACTACCACTTCTCTAGTTTTTCATGTAAATCCTGAAAAGATGGCCATTGCGGTTTCAGGATGGTGTCTCCTGTGATTGTATTTTGTCATTGTTCTGCATTCACTCATAGTGTCACTTTCCATTGACTTAATGAAGTGAAGGCGGGGGGATGTATGATATGATAATTGATTATGATTGGGAACAGTTGAGCTTAGGGCTCAAGGCAAATCAAACTGATATTTATAAGGAGTTCAATCAAACAGTTTTCCTGTTTGCATAGTTATAACGTAGCACTGGCATCTGCTATGTTTTACATTTTCCATTTACAGGATGTATTTAATTGGTTTATTTGTAGATTGTTTTGTTTGATGTAATGTCTAACAGTTTATGGTTGAATAGAGTAGATCTAACCATTTCTGATTTGGCTAAGAAAAGTAAAGTCTGACAATCTTAATCCACTCCTAGCTGCTATCAGGCATTAATATAGCACAAGGACTCAAACATTGTCTTCATTGGTCAGAGTAACACGGGCCAGTTGACTGGACAGGTCACATGGTCTCAACACAGTGGAAGACACTGTTGTGGGGTTAATCTTGAATTAGTGAAGTTTTGGAAACTCACTGTTCTACTACACACCTACACTGACTTGTTAGGACAACCAGGCAATTTGCTGGGTCCACATCACACTGACTGCAATAACTGATATTGGAACTTTTCATCACTGATGCAAGACAAAGAAAACTGAAGACAAGAACACTCTACTGAAAACTAACTTCTTTCCTTACAATCTAAGATTTTCCTAAATGAACTGATATTGTGATTTTGTATGTATGAAGGTTTGTTTCTCGTAAGACAGGTGGGAAACTCTGTACGATGACAATCCCAATATTGGACTTTGGCGTATTTGTGATGATGCTGTATGATCTACATTATGACTGCAATCATGGTATGTTTGGATAGTGAATAGTTCCCTATTATAGGTGGCCCTTGTCAAAGGTAGAATTGTCACGACAGCAGGTAAGGATCCAGGCGCGGACTGGGGAGGTGAGAGAGAGGCATGGGGAGAGGTTGGGGACGGGCAGTGAGACGGTTAACGTGTCCAAGGCACAGGCGAGCGGTAGTCAGGATAGTCAAGGACGGGTGGTAGGTCGGTACACGAGCGGGCGGTACGAGTGGAGCAAGCAGAGTAGTCAGAGACAGGCAGAGGATCAGGACTCGGGCAGAGATCAGACGCACGGGTAGGGCGTAGGCAGAGTAATCGGGAACAGGCGACGGGTCGTTTGTAAAGAACGATATGTGGCATGCGAACATAAACCATTGATCCGGCAGGGAAGAGGTGATAGGGAGCTGTATGAATACGGTTTGGTGAAGGGGTGATTGGGAACAGGTGCGTGAATGATGATTGGAAACAGGTGCGCGCTGGCAACTCAGGGAAGCGAGCGCCTGCATGACAAGAATCTTTCACAGGTACGACAGGATATACGTAAGTCTTTTGTATGATAATGTTGCATGGATCATGATACGGACAAGGGGGGTTCTGATTGCTCAATGGACTTGGGAAAATGTTTCATCATGATGTCATGTTTTCACAAGATTTTCTGCTGAACACCATTAACACTGATAGCAGCTTATTGATGTCAAAATGTTTCTCAACCCTTATAATCTGAGGTGGGAACGGGATGTATGATGACTGTCATACATAGAGTTGTGTCAGTGTGGTGTGTCAATTGTCTTGTTCACATTGATTTTCATTTGAGGAACATAAGAACCGACTGGTCAGATACTCCTTTTGTGGTTTTGTCTTAGGAAGATTAACTTTGACATACCAAAGACAGTTGCAATGTAACCGTTTTACAGTTACAGTTGCAATGTAACCTGTATACAGTTTTAGTTAAGGCTTACCATAATGTAACTACAGTATGTTGTAGCCAGCAAATGTGTTTGTCTATCCTGACCCAAAACGCATGCACCTCAAAGATCGACCAGAAACAGTGGCAATATACGTGTAAATTGTTTTATTTCAGGTTTACTATTATGTAGATACTAAAGGTTTTAGCCAGCGAAGTTTTTGTCTATACAGAATAGTTCATAATGCATACTTCCATTTGCCTGTGAGGATATATGAATGCGGGACCTATAGTTTACAGGTCCGCTTCTCTAACTGCGCTATGTAAAAAAGGGTAGTCAATCAGTCTGTCCATCACTCACTCACTCACTAAGAGAAATTTGCACTTCTTGGCCAGCTCCGCTTACGCAGTCCAGCATTAAGTAAGCTTAGCTATAGGGGGCTTTGACCTTGTAGTAGTTGAGGTTTTTATACAGTACCCAAGACAATTTTTTCGGGGAACTTAGTTGATATTCAGATTCTGGTATAATATGAATACAGATAAGACATGGCACATTTTGGAGAATATCATGGAATAAGCTTGAAAACAGCATTAAAAAATATGTATCCGTATAGACTTGCATTACTGTTTGCATACTGCTCTGTACTATAAATTAAAAGAGGTCTTGGACTTGTTGAATTGTATGAATGTATGCTTCTTTAAGATAACAGAAGACCATCTGTCTATCCATACACAGGAAGTCACATTAATTTGAAGCGCGACAGTAAATAGCCAATAGGCTAATGTGTATTCTGTTTGGGATGTATAAAAGTGAGGAAAACCGGAGGTTTCTTTGACATTGAGTGAGATGAGATTGAGGTTGTGTAAGGAAGACCGGGTCCTTAACCTCATGAACAAGACTATCTAATGCTGCAATAAATAATTTTATTATTAATACTCTCTCCCTTGACAACCGGGTTTTTTCAATCACCATACGAAATGGCTGATTTCCAACCTTAACTATATTACATCTATTTGATGGCTTACAGAAATGTATTGGATGTGAAATTTTACACTAGCTTTATAAACGGATGTCAGATGGTCTAAAATAAAGCAGTAAAACAGCCCCAATGTGTTTTGGGGGGGGGGGGTGCGTAGCTAGCAGGATGGATGAGCAAAGGTCCACAATGCACCACAATGAAGTGAGTGCTGAATGAGTCACTGATGTATGAGCAAGTCAGTTAAACAACAAGATTATTATGCAATATGCCTCAAAATCACAAATAAACAGATCCATAGACTTACAGCATTTATTCATTTTTTGGCTCTTTAAAATCAAATAATGAGTTATGGTATATACAGTATCTCTTTGATGCTTTTAATGCAGCCATTTCTGTTGTATGATTTTAAGTGTTTTGGTGTAAATTCTTTAACAAAATTGGATTTAAGTACTTTCACTTCTTGGCTTGGAAATCTCTAGTTGTTAGGGTTTTATGTTTTGCATCATTGTCTCACTGTACTGGAGGCAGTTGGCTGTATTTTGCAGATAATGTTTCTGAACTCTTCAGAATTAAAACGCTATGCTTCTCCTGTCAACAGTTTCATACAGTGCAGCCCATAGGAATTTAAACAGTAACACAAGTTTTTTTGTTTGCTTTTAAATAAACAATGGCTATCAGGTAAAAGTGCAGATTGTCGGCTTTAATTTGAAGGTATTTAAATCCATACACTGTGAGTGTAAAGAACCTACCCTCTGGAGTAAAGAACCAAAACAACAAAACTTGTGTCACAGTTATAATACATTGGTGGATGATGATGGGTGAGTTAATTCCAATGGCAGTCACACATACATGCCTTAGCCTCAAATGCTCCTCCACCTTTTTTCACAGATGAAGTGGTATACAGTGGATCTTGTGGAGATCTTTTTCACAACAATTACCTTGCTATAACTCTGCCAGCTATTATAGGAGCATGTCATCATAAATACTTAATGTAATAATTACAAATGTTTGCAATCATACATTTGGGTCATAAATACACAAGATCTCCTCAAAAGAATTCAGAATGGGTAAATCAGAATTTTGTTGTAGTTCCTCTAAATTTGTCTGTTGATAAAAAGCAATAAAAGAAAAGAGTTTGGGCTGGAATTAAAATAAAATAAACCTAGTCAGTCTGGTGTAACTAAAAGATGAATGCAAAACACTATTCCAAGATGTAGATTTCAGAGGACATTGGGAAGAGGATAGTCAGACCACATCAATCTGGGAAAGGTTATACAACATTCTCAAATTAGTCCACTGTGAGGCAAATCATCTACAAATAGAGATCATTTAACATGACAGGAACTCAGCATAGATGCGGACGCCCTTCCACAAAATCCTGAAGGGCCACAAGAAAAAATATTACTCAGAAACATGATCTCCATTGCAGCATCTCAGGTTACTCTGCATACTTCAACAATAACAACAACACTTAACTGAAACGGCATTCATAGGAAGGTTGCTAGGAAGAAACCTCTGCTGTCAAAAAAGAACCAAACGGCCCATCTTAACTTCACCGAACAAAACCTGGACAAACATGAATGTTTCTGGAAGTCCACTCTCTGGACTGTACAAAATTGTCACTATCAAAACTGCTGATAGACTCAGACCTCACATTTAACAGTCATATCAATCGGTTACCAAAACAGCATTCTATCTTCTACTGAATAGACTTTAAATTGGTGCTTCTAGTTTATAAATCTCTGAATGGTTTTGAACCCAAATGCATTTCTGATATGTTTGAAGAATATAAACTGAGCAGGGATCTTAGATCCATGAACTCAGGTCAGCTAGTAGAGCCCAAAGTCCAAACTAAACATGGAGAAGCTGCGTTTAGCAGTTATGCTGTACACAACTAGAATAAACTACCAGATGATCTTAGACTTTCACCAAACAATTTTAAAATTTCAAATTGTCAATTTTAAAAACCCAGGCTAAAAACACTTTTTCACGTGCCTATGACTGAGCTCATAAAATTAACCACACTTGTGAGCCTTATAGTTTCCTATGTTTTTTATTTGTTTTATTATATCTATTTTCTTATGCTATGCTTTATTATTATGCTTATTCAATGTTTTATTATTATGCTGTATTTTATATTTCTCTTCTTGATTTATTTTGTTATGAAATGTATATGTTGCTATCTTTTACCAATTGTAACAATCTGACTATTGCATTATTTTAATTTTCACTGTAAAGCACATTGAATTGCTTCTAAGTATGAATTGTGCTATATAAATAAACTTGCTTGCTATGTTTGGCAAAGGCCCAACATGGCCTACCACCAAAATAACCCTATACTAACAGTCAAGCAATGTGGTGGGATTGTTGGAATTTGGGCTGCTTTTCTTCCTCTAGACCTGATCTACTGCACATAATCAGGACATTCTTGACCAGAACATCAGGCCATCGGTAAAGGAGCTAAAGTTGGCCCAAAAATTGGTCTTCCAACAAGACAAATACCCAAAGCATTGAAGCAAATCTACCAAAGAATTGCTCACCATAGATTATTTGTGTTTTGGATTGGTCAAGTTGAAGTCCTGACCTTAACCTCATTGATATGCTGTAGCAGGACCTGAAGCAAGCAGTACATGCCATTCACCCTTCAAACCTCACACAATTAACATTGTTCAATAAAAATCCTTAATAAGATGTCCAAGACAGATTAGAGGCTTTAGGGGATGTTTACTCCAAGTTATTGCTGCTTGTGGAGGTGCCACAAGCTATGTCATAAAGGGGTTCACACTTTTGTTAAATAAAGAACTAACATATGTCTGTGGAATCTGAGCAATAACAATATGAATGTATGTTTCATTGAAAGGGAATGTGCCTGGACAATGAGAACAACAGAAACCTCTCTGTTTAGATTATATCTCTGTAAGTTGCGCTCTGATAACCACAGGAATGTTTACATTGACCATTTGGCATGGGGGTTGCTGAAATGGGGGTTGTTTGCTTGGTGCCACTAATGCAAGTAACAGCAACCGATGTCATGGGTAAACAGCAAGTTTGGATACCATACGAACAAACAGTAGCATTAACACACATTTCCAGTAGAAATGATTGTTTTCATTAATCATTTCATTTTGAAAAGCAAATTACTGCTCTTTCACTGTTTAACTAGCTGATTACATAGAGACAACTGGGGTGCAAGCACAGATGTTTTGCATATGGCAAGTTGTTCTATGAAGGATGCCACCCTTTTTTGCCAGAAAATTACCAACTTTGGCATTTTACAGATTACTTGTAACAAATCTCAATAGTAAATTTCTATAGGTAGTTTCCAAAATGTAATACTCAAATAAAATAACATTATTCAAAAATAGAATATACCTTTGTGTTAACACTAGACACCACCAAACGCCTACGCCAATTGACATTTGAGTTAGTAATAAAATAAACTGCTGTACAAAAGCTGCATCCACCTCCTTCCAAGCTGCATTCCACCTCCTTTCCCTAAATATAAAATGTTTACATAGCTTTTATTAGCCTGTTTTTGACTTAATCGGCCTACAGCCCATGGCATTTTGCTTGTTACCCAAATGGCACGCAGACGCTTATCTCCCCTCACTGAATGCATGATGTCAATGGATGAATGCACAATAATCGCAGATTAATGAGCCTTGGTTGAAATTGAATGAATTTATTTCCATGACCATTGAAAAATTTAATTACAGTGAGTGAGAGAATTATTTGATCCCTTGCTCATTTTGTATGTTTGCTCACTGACACTTAAATGATCAATCTATAATTTTAATGGTAGGTTTATTTGAACAGTGAGAGACAGTATAACAAAAAAAAAAACGCATGTCAAAAACGTTATGAATTGTTTTGCATTTTAATAAGTGAAATACGTATTTGATCCCCTCTCAAACAGAAAGATTTCTGGCTCCCAGGTGTCTTTTTTACTGGTAACGAATAGAGATTAGGAGCACACTCTTCAAGGGAGTTCTCCTAATTTCAGCATGTTACCTGTATAAAAGACACCTGTCCACAGAAGCAATCAATCAATCAGATTCCTAACTCCCCACCATGGCCAAGACCAAAGTGCTGTCCAATGATGTCAGGGACAAGATTGTAGACCTATGCGATATGCTACAAGACCATCACCAAGCAGCTTGGTGAGAAGTTGACAACAGTTGGTGCAATTGTTCACATACGGAAGAAACACAAAAGAACTGTCAATCTCCATGCAAGATCTCACCTCGTGGAGTTGCAAATATCATGAGAACAGTGAGGAATCAGCCCAGAACTACACGGGAGGATCTTGTCAATTATCCCAAGGCAGCTGGGATCATAGTCACCAAGAAAACAATTGGTAACACACTACGCCTTGAAGGACTGAAATCCTGCAGCACCCGCAAGGTCCCCCTGCTTAATAATGCATATGTTCAGGCCCGTCGGAAGTTTGCCAATGAACATCTGAATGATGTAGAAGAGAACTGGGTGAAAGAGTTGTGGTCAGATGAGACCAAAATCAAGGTCTTGAGAAACAACTAAAGAAATGGGACAAAATCCCTCCAGGGATGTGTGCAAATCTGGTGGCCAACTATATGAAACGTCTGACCTCTGTGATTGTCAACAAGGCTTTTGCCACCAAGTACTAAGTCATGTTTTGCAGAGGTCGAATACTTTTTTCACTCATTAAAATGCAAATCAATTTATAAAGTTTTTTGTGTCTTTTGGGATTTTTCTGTTGTTTTTCTGTCTCTCACTGTTCAAATAAACCTACCATTAAAATTATAGATTGATAATTTCAGGGAGCAAACATACAAAATCAGCAGGGGATAAAATAATTATTTTTCATATTGTAGGCTATTACTGAAACATAATACAAACGATATAGGCTACTTGAAAATTCCACATATGTATCACACGTTATTGTTTTTCAATAGGAGATATAGCTTTTTGTGTAGGCAAATTCATCAAATGTAAATGTAAATCAAAATAATTATTTTGAATTCTCTCTGCTTATTTTACAAAAAATTTAAATTCTACAATTGTATTAAGCTAGGAGAAAATTAGAAATTACGCACATGTTGTATACATTCTTTTTCAGTTTTTAAATGTACATTGGAAATGAAAGGTGTACACACTCCTTTTAAAATGCCTCGTGTTTGCGGTGTAAATATTTTACAAAATATAAATCATGTCAGTACTTTTTCCAACTTTAATGTGACCTAAAATGTGAACTAAAAATAAAAAAAATTAAAAACACAATAACCTGGTTGCATAAGTGTGCACACCCTTAAACTAATACTTTGTTGAAGAAACTTTAGATTTTATTACAGCACTAAGTCTTTTTGGGTAGGAGTCTATTAGCATGGCATATCTTGTCGTGGCAATATTTGCCCAGTCTTCTTTGCACAGCCCTCTTCAGATCACCCCACGGATGTTCAATCTGGCTGGGCCATTCCATATTCTTCTGGTGAAGCCATGCTTTTGTGGATTTGGATGTGTGCTTTGGGTTGTGGTCAGGCTTAAAGGTGAACTTCATCTTCAGCTTTCTAACGGATGCCTGAAGGTTTTGTGCCAAAATTGCCTGGTATTTGGAACTGTTCAAAATTCCCTCCACCCTGACTATGGGCCCGGTTCCAGCTGAAGAAAAATAGCCCCAAAGCATGATGCTGCCACCACATGCTTTACTGTGTGTATGGTGTTCTTCGGGTGATGTGCGCCAAACATACCTTTTGGAATTCATCAGACCATAACACATTCAGGCATGTGCGTTTGAAAGACTTGATGTTGGTTTTTGCAAACTTCAGCTGGGCTTGGATGTTTTTCTTTCTAAGAAAATGCTTCCGTCTTGCCACCCTACCCCATAGCTCATTCATATGTAGAATACGGGAGATTGACACACAGCCAGTACTAGTCAGAAATTCTTGCAGCTCCTTTAATGTTGCTGTAGGCCTTTTGGAATCCTCCCTGACCAATTTTGTTCTCGTCTTTTCATCAATATTGGAGGAACGTCCAGTTCATGTCTCTGTTGTGCCAAATTTTCTCCACTTGATGATGACTGTCTTCACTTCATTCCAGGGTACATCTAATGCTTTGGAAATTATTTTGTACCCTTCTCCTGACTGATATCTTTCAACAATGAGATCCCTCTGATGCTTTGGAAGCTCTCTACGGACAATGGATTTTGCTCTGAGATGCAACTAAGAAAATGTCAGGAAACAGCTGAACTTTATTTGTGATTAATCAGAATCACTTTAAATGATGGCAAGTGCGTAATGACTTCGATTTAACCTGAGTTTGAATGTGATTGTTTAATTCTGAACACAGCCACATCCCCAGTTACAAGAGGGTATGCACACTTATGCAACCAGGTTATTGTAAGGCCTTTATTTTTCATTTTTCCCCCTCGAAGATTTCAGTATGTTTTTCAATTGAATTGTTCAAATTATAGGTCACATTAAAAGTGGAAAATGTGCTGACATGATTTATCTTTGTCTCATTCTTTTACATCACAAAAACCTGGCAATCTAACAGGGGTGTGTAGACTTTATATCCACTGTACATGTCTACCTCGGGAGCCTAATCTAATCAAATCTGATGAATAGCAATGGAGTAGCACTGACACCAATGGATGGATGGGCGATACCCCCCTGATCAACACAGACACGCCCAGACACACCTATGCATGTGACTGAAGTATAATGATGAAACATGATGATGAGGGTAGAAACTAAACTCGGTGAGCAATTCTGACAAAACTCAGACAAGTTTTGCAGGGTTATTTTCAAAATGGCAAACTGAACCCGATGAATTGAACCCTGACAGCATTGCAGATGCTACAAAAATTAGATGAGAAAGGATCAGAAATACACTGTACACCATTATAAACGCAACACTTTTGTTTTCGCCCCCATTTATCATGAGCTGAACTCAAAGATCTAAGACTGTACACAAAAGGCCTATTTCTCTCAAATATTGTTTACAAATCTGTCTAAATCTGTGTTAGTGAGCACTTCTCCTTTGCTGAGATATGCCACACCTGTGAGGTGGATGGATTATCAAGATGCTGATCAGACAGCATGAGTATTACACAGGTGTCACTTAGACTGGCCACAAAAAAAGGCCACTCGAAAATGGGCAGTTCCATCACACACCACAATGCCACAGATGTCGCAAGTTTTGAGGGAGCGTGCAATTGGCATGCGGACTGCAGGAATGTCCACCAGAGCTGTTGCCCGTGAATTGAATGTTAATTTCTCTACCATAAGCCGTCTCCAAAGGTATTTCAGAGAATTTGGCCGCACAGATATTGTGCTGTTACTCGTACGCACAGAAAAGGAGAGCATGCGTGGGACATGAAGAGCTCAAAGCATTCTTGTGCTCTTGTATGTCCGTGGCGCATAAGGCGGAAAGAGCATTGATGTGAAGTAATTTTGGATTGCTCGATATGGGATGGACTTTTTCTGAGAGACCATGCCACTCAACCACTTCAGAGAGATTATGCGACACCTTTGTTTTGATGACAAGGAGACAGGAAGACTATGCTTGGAAACAGACAATTTCGCTGCAATCTCAGATACCTGGAAAAGCTTTGCGAATAATTGCATTACTTGTTACAAGACAGGAGAGAACATAACTGCTGATGAGCAAATGTTCCCAACAAAAGCTTGGTGATGTTTTATCCAGTACATGGCCAACAATCTCGATAAGTTTGATATAAAAACTTGGTTCACTGCTGTTGTGCAAAACAACGTACCAGTGGAGATCTACGCCAAACAGTGATGGAGAATGGGCATCTTACGCTTACAGTGTACATCCAAACATCGCCATCAGCAGTGGATCCAAGAAATAAACTGAGACAGTGACACACTATAGTCACTCAAAGGTATGTCTGCCAAATAGCTTTAGCCATTATCTACCTTGCACCCAATTATATCCAATTCCTTTATTAAGATTATATAGAAATTAACACCAATATTAACTTTACTTTTTGCCTTTTTGAATTCAATAGGTGGATGTGGATACCCTCGACTAGATGGCAAGACTGTACTGTAAAAGATGGTACTTGTTGTGGGCCTGTTGCGGTGTTCTACAACCTTTTAAACATCACTACTATCAAGGCACGCGTACTGTACAAGCAATGACTCAACAAGACAATCACCTAATGAAATGTCCTAACAGATCTGGAATGAGCGCTACATGAATGCCATTACCGCCAACAAGCAAGCTGCCAAGAATGCAGCACTTCCCACACTTTCTCTTCCACAGCCTCAGCAGCTCATACCCGGCAAAATGACTGTGTCAAGTCCACAAGTGCACACGGAACAAAATCAATAAGTACTGTGTACAGTGCAATCGTTTTGTTTGCTGGTTTGGCTCACACAAACCCCCGAAGCTGTGGGCTGATTGTGGGGCAGTTCAAGTTTAAAGTTAAATTGAGATGCATGGGCCCACATCATACAAAACAATCGACAACTGACTTTTCTATATTTTATCAAATAGTCCATTTCGTTATTCATGTAGGCTACTGTAAATTACCCTTTGAACATTATTTTACTCTGTAAATAAATATATATATATATATATATATATATATATTTTTTTTTTGAACTTCATCAATTTTATTTCTAAGAATAGACTGTAGCCTATGTGTTATTCACTCATTGAAATGTAACGTGTCTATCAAGCAACCGTGCTTTAGACCTATGTAGGCTAATCATGCACATATCCTTCAATTGCCACAAACTAGTCGATGTCTCTTAGTTTACCTTGTACATCATCAAAATTAGATAAACATTTTAATTCAATTCAAATAATTTAATAATGTAAGCGTGGTGTAATTTTCATTTTGTACATTTGTAGGGCCTAATAATCAAATGAAAATACAGCCTGTGTTCTAAGAAATAATTGTTCTATGTACAGTGCCTTGCAAAAGTATTTACCCCCCTTGGCTTTTTACCTATTTTGTTGCATTACAGCCTTAAGTTCAATGTTTTTTTATCTGAATATTATATGATGGATCAGAACACAACAGTATAAGTTGGAGAAGTGAAATGAGAAAAATGTATACATCAAACAATTTTTGAAAATTGGCATGTGAATATATATTCACCCCCTTTGTTATGAAGCCCATAAAACGCTCTGGTGCAACCAATTACTTTCAGAAGTCACATAATTAGTGAAATGATGTCCACCTGTGTGTAATCTAAGTGTCACATGATCTGTTAGTACATATACACACCTTTTCTTGAAAGGCCAAGGAGGCTGCAACACCTAAGCAAGAGGCACCACTAACCAAACACTGCCATGAAGACCAAGGAACTCTCCAAACAAGGGACAATGTTGTTGAGAAGTCAGGGTTAGGTTATAAAAAATATCCAAATCTTTGATGATCCCCAGGAGCACCATCAAATCTATCATAACCAAATGGAAAGAACATGGCACAACAGCAAACCTCCCAAGAGACGGCCGCCCACCAAACCTCACAGACTAGGCAAGGAGGGCATTAATCAGAGAGGCAGCACAGAGACTGAAGGCAACCCTGGAGGAGTTGTAGAGTTCCACAGCAGAGAGTGGAGTATCTGTTCATAGGATGACAATAAGCCGTACGCTCCATAGAGTTGGGCTTTATGGTAGAAACAAAAAACAAAATGGCATGTTTTGAGTTTTCAAAAAGCCAGGTGGGAGACTCACAAAATATATTGAGGAAGGTGTTCTGGTCTGATGAGACTAACATTGAACTTTTCGGCCATCAAAGAAAACGCTATGTCTGGCGCAAACCCAACACATTACATCACCCAAAGAACACCATCCCCACAGTGAAACATGGTTGTGGCAGCATCATGCTGTGGGGATGTTCTTCAGCAGCCAGAACTGGGAAACTGGTCAGAGTTGAGGGAAACATGGATGGTGCTAAATACAGGGATATTCTTGAGCAAAACCTGGCGAGGATGGAGGTTCAACTTCCAGCGTGACAATGACCCCAAACACACAGCTAAAGCAACCCTTGAGTGGTTTAAGGGGAAACATGTAAATGTGTTGAAATGGCCTAGTCAAAGCCCAGACCTCATATCCAAATGAAAATATGTGGTCAGACTTAAAGATTGCTGTTAACAAGCACAAACAAGCCAACTTGAAGGAGCTGGAGCAGTTTTGCAAGGAGGAATTTGCAAAAGTCCCAGTGGTAACATGTGGCAAGCTAATAGAGACTTATCCAAAGCGGCTTGAAGCTGTGATTGCTGCAAAAGGTGGCACTACAAAGTATTGACTTTAGGGGGGTGAATAGTTATGCACATTAACTTTTTCTGTTATTTTGTCCCATTCGTTATTTGCTTCACAATCAATTAAAAAAACATCTTCAAAGTTGTGGGCATGTTCTGTCAATTTAATGATGCAAATCCTCAAACAATCCAGGTTAATTACAGGTTGTGAGGAAACTAAACACGAAAAATGCCAAGGGGGTTGAATATTTTGCAAGGCACTGTATTCTTGTAGTTTTTTTTAAAAGACCTTCAATACAAACACGTTCATATATTTTTCAAATTCATTAAGCATTTCAGATAAAATGTATTTGGAAATGCATTACTTTTTTGATTATTCTATGGTGGGGCAAAAAAGTTTCTAGTCAGCCACCAATTGTGCATGTTCTCCAACTTAAAAAGATGAGAGGCCTGTAATTTTTATCATAGGTACACGTCAACTATGAGAGACAAAATGAGAGAGAAAAATCCAGAGAATCACATTGTTGGATATTTAATGAATTTATTGGTAAATTCCACTGTAAAATAAGTATGTGGTCACCTACAAACAAGCAAGATATCTGGCTCTCACAGACCTGTAACTTCTTTTTAGAGGCTCCTCTGTCCTCCGCTCGTTACCTGTATTAATGGCACCTGTTTGAACTTGTTATCAGTATAAAAGACACCTGTCCACAACCTCAAATAGTCACACTCCAAACTCCACTATGGCCAAGACCAAAGAGCTGTCAAAGGACACCAAAAACAAAATTGTAGACCTGCACCAGGCTGGCAAGACTGAATCTGCAATAGGTAAGCAGCTTGGTGTGAAGAAATCAACTGTGGGAGCAATTATAAGAAAGTGGAAGACCACTGATAATCTCCCTCGATCCGGGGCTCCACGCAAGATCTCACCCCGTGGGGTCAAAATGATCACAAGAACGGTGAGCAAAAATCCCAGAACCACACGGGGGGACCTAGTGATTGACCTGCAGAGAGCTGGGACCAAAGTAACAAAGGCTACCATCAGTAACACACTACGCCGCCAGGGTCTCAAATCCTGCAGTGCCAGACGTGTCCCCCTGCTTAAGCCAGTACATGTCCAGGCCCGTCTGAGGTTTGCTAGAGAGAATTTGGATGATCCAGAAGAGGATTGGGAGAATGTCATATGGTCAGATGAAACCAAAATAGAACTTTTTGGTAAAAACACAACTTGTCGTGTTTGGAGGAAAGAGTGCTGAGTTGCATCCAAAGAACACCATACCTACTGTGAAGCATGGGGGTGGAAAAATCATGCTTTGGGGCTGTTTTTCTGCAAAGGGACCAGGACGACTGATCCGTGTAAAGGAAAGAATGAATGGGGCCATGTATCGTGAGATTTTGAGTGAAAACCTCCTTCCATCAGCAAGGGCATTGAAGATGAAACGTGGCTGAGTCTTTCAGCATGACAATGATCCCAAACACACCGCCTGGGTAACGAAGGAGTGGCTTTCAAGAAGCATTTCAAGGTCCTGGAGTGGCCTAGCCAGTCACCAGATCTCAACCCAATAGAAAATTTTTGGAGGGAGTTGGAAGTCCGTGATGCCCAGCAACAGCCCCAAAACATCACTGCTCTAGAGGAGATCTGCATGGAGGAATGGGCCAACATTCCAGCAACAGTGTGTGCAAGCCTTGTGAAGACTTGCAGAAAACATTTGACCTCTGTCATTGCCAACAAAGGGTATATAACAAAGTATTGAGATTAACTTTTGTTATTTGTAATACTTATTTTCCACCATAATTTACCAATAAATTCATTAAAAATCCTACAATGTGATTTTCTGGATTTTCTTTTCTCATTTTGTCTCTCATAGTTGAAGTGTGCCTATGATGAAAATTACAGGCCTCATCATTTTAAGTGGGAGAACTTGCACAATTGGTGGCTGACTAAATACTTTTCTTGCCCCACTGTTTATAGTTTATTTACGGCCCAGTAGATGAACTGATGCTCTGGTTGGATGTTGATAGACACCAGCTAAGGCATACCTAGGGTGCCCCTATAATGTTTGTCTCGTAGGCTCTGTTATATTGTATACTCTTTCATTAAACTGTATTCCTGACAAGCCTGATATCAATAGCATACTCCAAAGGCAAACACAAAATCTATTAAGACTAAACCGATCTCTCAGGCCTGCGCAAATAATGTGACGGAACATTCCTAACTAACTAGAAACACCAGTCAAGCACATTGTCCCTATACTTTCGGTGCCCTGTTATAGCTGATTACAAAATAGTGTCCTCATTTGAAAATGCTGAAACCAATGTGTACATCAATACCTTCAAATAAAAGCTGAGAATACATTCCCCTCAAGGTAATTACTTCATTTCAAATCCACATTTAGAGTGTAGAGCCAAAAGAAGAAAAAATGCATCAGTCCCATTAATTGTAGATTGTACTGTATCTTATCAAACCTCTCATTCAGTCATGCAATAAAGCATCTGTAAATAAATGTTTGCAGGAAAGTTCCATGCGCTGACACCCAAGTATATATCCATCCTGACCTCTCTTTCTTCACCTCTTTCTTCACCTGTTTCTTCACTTCCACAGGTGGATGTCTAAAAGAGGGTGGAATAGGGAGTGGTCGAGAAGGCAGAGGAGGAGTGTAGCAAGAGGGATAAAGATCGTCCAAGATGCTTTTCCTAAAAACACAACACATCCCTGAGGACCAACCCTTGTCCTTTCTAGACTGAATGGAATCAAAATTTACAGAGGCACCTCTCACCTCTCAAACTCCCGACTGTAGTTTTCAAATTGTCTCACATGTGTTTGTACATCATTAGATTCATACATCGTTCTGTCGTTTCCATGTCCTTCTTTGTGTCTTTCATATCTTGGTTCATTTGTGAATCTCTCCCTTCTGGGTTGGTGTGTGTGTCTCTCTTTTTTGGGTTCTTTGATAAAAGTTTCTTTCTTGGGTTTTCCAAAATGAATTTCATTTTTTAGGTAATGTTCTGGTACAAGTCTTCCTTTTCTGGATTCTTCAATATGTCTCCCCTTCTTGGGTTCTTCTAAGCGTGGTTCTTCTACCGGTCTTGCTTTTCTGAGATCTTCGATATGTTTTCCATTATTGTATTCTTCCAAATGCCATTTGTTTCTGAATGCATCTTTTTTTCTTTCCTTGTTCATGTCACTGGGTATGTTGTGTTTTTTGTATTCAACATTAGTTTTCTCTATTTGCTGTTTGTCAGAGTGTTCTTCCTTTTCAGATTCTGGATCAGAATCAGAAACATCCGGCCTCTTGTGACTATAGCAAAACAAATAAAAAAAGGTCTAGCCACAAACCAGAGCCGACAGCCTGTCATACTCTTTTATAAATGTGAATTTTTGACTTAACATGCAGAGAAGGATCGAAGTCCATATTTTATTCAATAAAACAATTTAATAGGAGTATCTGTGTGTGGTCGTGTTACTGGATACCTGTGTGTGAGTATATGCATTCTTGTGTACCTACCGTGTGTCTTTCTTTGAGGGAGACCTCACTGGGGACCCGGTTGGTTTGCTATTTCCAACCCCGTTCTTTATCTCACTGGGCCGCTCAGTAGCATGAGAACATGCAGCATCTAGGGTGCAAAGAGGGTTTAAGAGTGCTGGATCTATACAGTTTGTATAATGTGAAATTAAACTCCAGGAAAGAGAAGAGTCAGTCTTCTTGGCTCCTACCCAGGAGTCTCTTCCAGTCCTTGATGAGGACCTTGGCCAGAGCAACAACTTCATCGTCTGTGCAGTGCTTTCTTATTCCATTCACAGACATGCCAATCCTTGTTTCCTACTCAGAGAGAATTTATTTTTGCATTTGATCCTTGAAACAACCAGTTGACACTAATGATTAGTTCACATTTAACCTTTGGAGTATGCCTACCTTCATCATCAATCACAAATAATATTATTGATCGCAAAACATTTAATTTGGCAAGTTATTGCATTTTATGACATTAAATAAAAAGTAGGCCGCCTAAAAAAATCTAGTGTTTCTCACTGGAAAATATGTTTTGTGGAGGTTTTTGAACGAAATGAGTGTGCATGTATGTCATGTTTGGGGGGAGTGCATTCCATATCCGACACAGTTCGTGCCAGGCCACTGGTGGTTTTGGGGGAGGGGAGCAGGGGGTCAAACAAGTGGGTCCCAGGTTGTAGAAGGCTTTGTAGGTAAGGAAGAGTAGTCAATATAGCATTGCAGAACATAGATTTAAATGTCAACGATATGTGTGACGTCTTCAGTTCTGACAGCAGAGTTCTAGACCAGTTGGTGAGTTTGGTGGGGATACCAGTGAGAACAGTGTTGAGTTTTTTGTGTTGAGGAGAGCACTGCAGATTTACGTATACGATGATAAGTCTGGTCTCTGACTGGGAATCAGGATTGGGGTATGTAGTAATCAGGTTCAATGTATCAGAATCTAGACTGCACTGAATTCCCTTTGCTTCTAAAAAGAGCATAGGGCAATACCTGTAGGAGTTTCAGTGTCATGCTGTAACTCTTCAGTTCCTTCAGCAGGTCCAGGGCACCCTCCTGTGTGCACATAAATGATAATATTGGAAGTTGTACCTCAGAATATTTTTTTCAGAAAACAGTGCTGACTTGAAGGTAGGAGCAGTGGCGTCGGACCAGGGGGAAAAGGGTACTAAGCATATAGGGTCCTGATGTGTAGAGGGTCCTTGACATTTTCAAAATCTTGAATAAAGAGGGGAGGGGCTCTCAGAGACCACCTATGAACAAGGCCCAGAATTTTGTGCTACACCCCTAGGTAGGAGCCAAGCATTTTTTTATTAATAATGCAGGCTGGCTTGGTACTGCACTACTGCCACTAGCGGCTGTAAATGTATACACTGTTTTTAAACGATTCAACCGCAGTTAAACTTAAAGTGTCCCATTTTTATATGGTTTTAACTTTATTTACAATACAATAAACCAGTAATAATTACAACTGTAATAACAATATATAAAATAGTGTTGTAGTCTAGCAGGCACTCAACTGTATTAAACTACTTTGTAGTAGTTCTATAATACGCACAGAATTGCGCGTGACCGAACTGAATATTGGCCGACTAACAACAAACAATCCCACAGTACGCCACTACGACCTTGCGCTGCTTGCTTTCAGTTGCACTGCACGCACTAACATGTTGTAGGATAACAGCCTCCGTAATTGCATGTTTGCACAAGCACCCTAGTTCCGTAGGTCTGTATCGCACTTCGGTTTGCTTCAGAGCATATAAAAATCTGGACAATTCTGTGAAAACCACCTGTTCAGCATTTGCCACCCGCCCAACTCTTCCTCTCGCAGCAGACTTCTTACCGTAAAGCACAACCTCGTAACTAAATCCATAACTTCGAATAATTGCAATAATGAAGCATGTATTTGACACGAGGTAACAGACGTGCGAGCCAAGCTACAGTAAAGGTATTAAAATACATGCTCACCGTGTTATTTCTAGACACCATCTTGTCCAGCTTTTTAGCAATGCGAAGTAAATCTTCTCGCGGCATAATTTATTGCATGAAGTTTATGACATTCAACAATGTACAATATTATATAGTATTTAAAATGTTATATCATAAAAAAGAAATGTAAGAAGTTTTGATCCCACATAAATAGGATGTTACGCTGTGGCGCAGTCCAATGGGCGAATGGGGCGTGTCCACTGTAGTAACCGACCGTCAGATCGACTGACCATCTGGTCACCATGCCCTCTAGAAAACTTACAACTAAATATAGACGTCGCTATGAGTCACACAAATTTAAATACAGCTTTATAATAACTATGAAAGGTACGTCTGTTAGCTATGTGTAACTGTTTCAGCACTTTGGAGAGAACACCATGTCCAATACGCGTAGGCTTACTAAAATATATTGTAGTATAGCTAGATATACAGGTGCTGGTCACATAATTAGAATATCATCAAAAAGTTGATTTATTTCAGTTATTCCATTCAAAAAGTGATACTTGTATAATGTATACAGTCATTCCACACAGGCTGATATATTTCAAGTGTTCATTCCTTTCAATTTTTTATTTAACTGACAACTAATGAAAATCCCAAAATCAGTATCTCAGAAAATTAGAATATTACTTAAGACCAATACAAAAAAAATATTTTTAGAAATGTTGGCTAACTGAAAGGTATGAACATGAAAAGTATGAGCATGTACAGCACCCAGCAGAATAATGCACCCTACCACAAAGCAAACATTTTTCAGGAATGGTTTAAGGACCACTAAATCAGTTCAAGGGGGTTGAATTGGCCTACAAATTCCCCAGATCTCAATCCAATTAAGCATCTGTGGGATATGCTGGACAAACAAGACCGATCCATGGAGGCCCCACCATACAACTTACAGGACTTAATGGATCTGCTGCTGTCTTGGTGCCAGATATCACAGCACACCTTCAGAGGTGTAGCAGAATCCATGCCTCAATGGTTCAGGGCTGTTTTGGCAGCAAAAAGGGGACCTACATAAAATCAGGCAGGTGGTCATAATATTTTGGCTGATCGGTATATATCTAAGTGGTTGAACTTAATGGTGCCTCATGCAATTTAATGCCACCTATCGGCAGTGAGTTGTATATTGGTTCTGTAGAATCTGACATTCTCATTACAATCTATGTGCTTGCTGACCAGTTTCAAGCAGTGTCACCTCCAACTGTTGATGCTGCAACAATGAACAAAGATTTTTGTTTCAATCGGATTAAGGTTGATTGGCCATTTCCATAACTACAGAATGCAGAATTAAAAAAGTAAACAGCTAAACCAATCAAAACGTAATCTAGGCAATTTATTGCATTAGATGCATTGCCATATTTTAAGGACTCGTTGATGGCTATTGAATGAGTATGTACATGAGAAACGTAACACAACATAAAGTGTGGACTAACTCTGAAAGAATGAAAATAGATGGGATATGGTGCTAGGCCTGTTACTGATAGGCCCCACACATCTTACCGACCCATTACCCACACACCTTTCCATACCTCCTGATATGAGTTGTCCATGTGACTGTCATAGACTTTATGAAGAGAGCCGTGGACTGCAGGTTGGAACATACCATTGTGAGAAAGTCTGTCTTTACCTGATTATTCACATGTATTTTAGTTCAATTATCTTGTTAAGAACAAAACACAGAGGAGTGGTACTTCATTATCCTGTGCTATATGAGGAACTGTATCACAAACAGTTGGTATCCGTTATTGAGGGGCACCACACAACCTGAGCCAAGAACTCAAGAAGGGACACCATTCCAGGCTTTATAAGGTTAGGATATAGGGTACGCTTATTTGAATGGAAGACAGATTCTGGAGGGGGATGTGCTGGTGGATAATGGACTGTGCAATGGTTGGCTATGACCACTGACCACCTCAGTAGTTATTTTAGGATATATTGTGTCAATTTTGGATAATTGATTGACAATAGGTGGGACTTCCTGTATAACATTTGCAGGGGAGGGACTTCCGTTGTGACATTTGTTTTGGGGTGGTACTTCCGACGAAATTTGATGTTATGATTAGTCTGATGTTTAACAATAGGATGCCAGGGTTCTAGAATGTTTTAACCCAAAGGCAATCATTGTTAACATAAGTGGGTATGTAAAGATAGTTTTAACCGTCAGATGTTGACCATGCATGTTTTACAATGCTTGTGTAACATGGGTTTGTGCCATTTCAACAAGAAGATAATTTCTTGTGTAAGATATAAAGGGGGTTTGGGAAAATTTCTACCCATTTATTATTTTTAACATGAAATGGGTCTTAAGATCAAATCCGCACTTTGTGATGGTCCACAAAATTAGAAAATAATCCTTAGCACAAAACATAATACATTCAGGTTGATAAACATCCTTCATTGTACACAAGGTTTGTTTTCACCAGAGTCCTAGTTGATACATACACCGAGTGGGCGACATTAGTACTCTGAAAGCAAACAAAATCTGGGTCAAGCAGACATTATGGCTTGGTAGATTGCATTAAGGTTGGGTTAAAAGTTGTGTTAAAAATAAAACTGACAACTTTGATGCATGTGTATGTATGATCAATGATTATTTGTCAAATCAGAACGGGTATTTTATGTCAGTATTTACCTCTGAGTTGCATTATATGGCAAAATGTTACAAACGTACCACAAAGGTTGAGTTTAAATTTGTATGAACAAAGCTGATTCGTTGACAGCATAATTTGTAAATAAATAACTATGTATTAATATGTATAAAATGTGAGAAAGTTGTCTACCAATTGGTAGAATTGTTTAACAAGTAATGACCTGTACAGACTGTAGTGTTTGTGAGTTAGCAAATACCTGTCTGTGCGTGTGTGTTTGTGTGTGTGGATGCAAGACTTCCGGGTATTGCAGCATGAAATTAACTCAGATAAAAAAAAAAAAGATGAATGGCAATATTAAGATAAATGTTTGCAAGTGTATGTAAGCGGATGAGTTGGTCCTTAATAGATTTCTCTTTGATACAGTTGCAAAGTTAACAAAAAGGCAATGCTCAACAAGTGAAGTGGGTCTTCACTGTAGCTGTAATGAATTCATGAGCTTCTTTGATGAAAAGATTATCACCATTAGAAAACAAATAACTGACTCCTCCTTAAATAACTATAGTCCCAAAAATCTCATGTGTCCTGAGAATGTCCTGAACCTCCCTGACCAATGGGGACACTGGAACTTTTTGATCCCGTATCGCTCGACGCATTCACAAAATTTGTAATGAGTTCTAAACTCACAAATTGTCAGCTAGACCCGAATCCAACAAAATTACTTTAGGAGTTAGGGCAACCAATGCTGAACATAATAAATTGCTGTCTTTCCACTGGATGTTTACCAAACTCACAAAAAATAGCAGAAATTATGTGACGACTACGCCATCTAGGCGGGCTTCGGCGTTCAGCGTCACCGGCCTTCTAACACCATCGCCCATCTCATCAACTCATTGCACCTGTTGTCTCGTCTAGCACACCTGATCATCATTCAGTCATTCCCCTCAGTATATATGTTCCCTCTGCTCCCTTTGTCTTTGTGTGTTATTGTCTCGACGTAAAGAGCATATGTCAGCTCGCTATAATAAATGAACGTAAACTTACCAGTTCCGCAGTCCGCTTCATCTTTCCCATCTAACGTGAATGCTGACAAATGAAGCCTTGTTTCAGATATTTGGAAGTGGATAACAGATATATCTTCTTGATTTTAAACTGAAGAAAAACTGAAATGCTCGTTTTAGGACCCAAGAAACAAAGAGCTTTGTTGGCAGATCTCACTGTGAACCTCGACAGCTGCATGGCCGTATCCCAAAAAACTGCAAGAAATCTCGGCGTTACCCTTGACCCTGACCTCTCCTTTGATTAACATATAAACTATATCTCAAGAGTTGCTTATTTTCATCTTCAAAACATTGCAAAAATATCAAAAACTGATGCAGAAAAACTAACCCATGCTTTTGTTACTTCAAGATTAGATTACTGTAATGCTCTGTTTTCTGGTTACCCAGATTAATAAATAAATAAACTTCAATTAGTGCTGCACACGGCTGCTAGAATTCTAACTACAACAGAAAAAATTGAAAACAATTCTCCAGTACTCGCCTTTTTACACTGGCTGCCTGTTAGGGATAGGGCTTTTAAGGTTTTATTGTTAACCTATAAATCAATTCATGCACTTGCTCCTACTTATCTCGCTGAAATGATCATACCATACATACCTACACGTAACCTTAGATCACAAGATACAGGCCTTTTAATTGAACCTAAAATTTCTAAACAAACAGCCAGAGGCAGGACCTTTTCTCATGGAGCCGATTAAGGTTAGAAACGCAAACTAAGTGCAAACTTTCAAGTGTCTACTAAAAAATAACCTTTTCAGCCTGGTCAATGAATAAGTGTAGTCAGGCCCAGGGGTTTGAAGGTGACCAGAAAGGCCTGATGTTGTCTTGCCAGGTGGCTCTCATCGCTATTGGGATGCCATCCCTCCAATGCCATTCGGGGGACAAAGTCACTGCCTTGTTGTTGTCTCTCTGTTGCGTACTTGTGTAATTGGGCTGTATTCTGCTGGCAATACTTGGCCCTCATTCAGGGTGGTTGCGGTTGGTTGGTGTCCCTCACTGGGGGATCCTGAGTTGTTCCCAGGCAAGTGTCATAATATAATCACTCCACCTAGACCTGGGCCTACCCCAAGTGGGATGTGCCTGGAACACCTCCCTAGGGAGACATCCTGGGAACATTCTTACCAGATGCCTGAATCAACTCAACTGGCTCCTTTCAATGCAAAGGAGCAACATCTCTTTTGTGTCAAATGTTTCCTGTCTCCAGCTGTTTGAAACGTATTTGTTGTGTTTCAGATCAAGACGATACCTGACAATTTCAGCTGCCACTCTGCTGACCCACCCTTTACCCCCGGTTGTCCTTGTCCTTCTGGTAATGGTTTAAATAGACTCTGGACTCAGCCCACATGCATTTATTAATGATTACAATTTGGACTCTTAATATGTTCACCTGGCCCAGCCAGAAGAGGATTGGTCACCCCTCTGAGCCTGGTAGAATGGCATTTCTACTGGACTGGAAATATCAAATGTCAACAAATTCCTAAATTAATTTAGCTTCATCTGACCACATCACAATCTTTATTATTGTTAGCAGTGTATTTCTAATGTGATGAACAGTGACATGTACCCAAAGATAAAGTTTAGAGGCGTATCCTTTTGGAGGCGTAGAGAAGACAGAAGTTATTTTATTTGAAATAATTGTTTTGAAATGTGTTGCAATTATAAAAGCTAACAAACGACACATTTACATTTTAAGAATGTATAAAAAAAATTACATAATGAAAATGGAGCAATACAAACATTCCGTTTTTATCTGTTTTCATATCGTCTGTGGTTTAGGGTGAGTGGAATTAAACACAGCCTTGTTTGGAAAACACGTTTGCACCTACAGAGTTTGGTAAGTAGTCATTTAACGTTAGGAATAATCAGCTTTAAATACCTGTATATGCTTGGTATTCTGTTAACCTACATTGTTTTTATTTCAAACCAAGTAACCAGCATCACAGTCAGTTGGATTGCACGGTTATGATTTTACACAACGTTGTGAACCAATGCTTCTTGTGTAAGTGTAAACAATCACAGACAGTTTCAGTGGTGTTCTAAAATGTTATTAAAGTTATGACAACCTGCATATACAGTGGATATAAAAAGTCTACACACCCCCTGTTAAATATTTTACAAAGATTAATCATGTCAGAAGATTTTCCACATTTAATGTGACCTATAACTTGGACAATTCCATTGAAAAACAAACTGAAATCTTTGAGGGGGAAAATAAAAAACTCACAATAACCTGGTTGCATTAAACTAATACTTTGTTGAGGCACCTTTTGATTTCATTACCACACTCAGTCTTTTTGAGGTGTCAATTAGCATGGCACATCTTGACATGGCAATATTTGCCCATTCATCTTTGCAAAAGCACTCCAAATCTGTCAGATTGCGAAGACATCTCCTGTGCACAGTCCTCTTCTGATCACCCCACAGATCTTCAATTGGATTCAGGTCTGGGCTCTGGCTGGGCTGTTCTATCTTCCTCTGGTGAAGCCAAGCTTCTCTGGATTTTGATGTGTGCTTTGGGTTGTTTTCTTGCTGAAAGCTGAACTTCCTTTTCATCTTCAGCTTTCTAACGGACGCCTGAAGGTCTTGTGCCAAAATTGCCTGGTATATGGAACTGTTCATAATTCCCTCCACCCTGATTAAGGATCCTGGTTCCAGCAAATGAAAAACAGCCCCAAAGCATGATGCTTTGAACCTATGAATGTCCTGGCCTTCTATGATTTACTTGCAGCCATGTTGCTGGGGATAGCGTCAGTCCTGACCATCTGCTGATGCAACTGATGGTATTTAAGAGTTATTATTGGATATTTTAAATGGAAAATTCTACATAGGGCACCTTTAACCCAATGTCTGTACTGCCAAAATAACTAAAGATGAATGATTGAGATTTTGGGGGAAATTGGAATGACTGTGAAATGCTAATAAACTATCTACTCTCTTTGTCCCAATTGTCCTGTTATATACTTACTGTAACGGCCAGTCATGGCATGTTCTGTGCCAGTTGTTGCAGTTCTATGTGTTTTGGTTCTAGTTTTCCTGTTTCTATGTTCGATCTCGTTAGTGTATTACTTACACCTGTGTCATGTTTATCCCTTGTTTAGTCTCTATTTAAGTTCCTCCTGCCATAGTGTTTTTTATTGGTCATAAAAGTATTTGGATTAAACTACATTTTGCTATTGAAACCTCTGTTACTTAATTACAAATTTACATTCTGTTATGTTTCACATTTTATTTACTAACAATAACACTCCAATGTCAGTAATTGTGACAACTACACCATGCTTTCCCATAATAAAAGTCACTACGACTCAGTCTCCTCAGTCCGCTGCTCCTCTCCTCATACAGCTGACAGTTATTTTAAACCATTTAAGATAAACAATTAAAATTGCAGTCACATTGGTCAGGCAGTTAATCTATAGGAACTGAAACTATGAAGCATATCCAAAGATATGGATTATATAAAAAACATTTAGATGAATTCGAAAATGACTGCAAATTAAATTCAAGTGTTTGGATATGCAAGTGGCCTAAGTTAGATTGCACTTTCTTAGAGCTGCCAAGAAAAGACTGGACCTCAAAACTCAATGCTTAAACAAAGAATTGCAAGAAGCCACAAAGAGGCCAACGATCACTTGGAAGGATTTCAGTGGTTGAGAGCGGATTAATGTTGCACCTGACAACAATATAAAGATCTCAGATGTCTGAAAAATACTGGCCTGTACTGAACAGTGACATTACTCAAGTACCATCTGAGAGTATGAGAGCGATGTGGGAAGAGGTATAGTGGTTAGATGAGACCAAGATCTTTTGGCTAAATTCATAATGCTATGTGAGGTACGAACGTAACACTGCCTGTCCTTCAACACACACCATTTCTCCAGTGAAATATGGTGGCGGCAGCATCATGCTGTGAGGTTGCTTCTCATCAACAGAGACTGAGCATCACGTTAAAGCATAATGTTCTTTTAGTAGGACAATAATCCCAAGCACAAGGCCAAAGCAACATTGGAATGTCGGAGGAACAAAAAGGTAATTGTCCAACAGTGGCTCAGTCAGTGTCTTGATCATGATTAAGAATCTTTGGCACTATTTCCAAATTGCCGTCCACAAGCGTTATCAAACAAACCTGAACATCTGGGAACAAATCTATCAATAATGAGCCAAGATCACTCCAACACTGCAAAAGTGGAATGACTGCAGTTTTGTAGAATGACTGTACACACAACAACATTTTAAGTTCTTTGCAGTTATGAACCAAACATTTAGGCGTAATATATGTAAGAAATACAGTGGTCTGCAAAAGTTTGGGCAACCTTGTTAATGTCCATGATTTTCCTTCATAAATCGTTGGTTCTTAGGATAAAAAAAATCAGTTAAATATATCATATAGGAGACAAACACAGTGATATTTGAGAAGTGAAACGAAGTTTATACCATTTACAGGAAGTGTGCAATAATTGTTCGAACAAAATTAGGCATGTGC
>JACXGJ010005969.1:0-36562 GCA_016801105.1 Esox niger | reverse complement strand
CGCTCTCTCCAATTCTCTCTCATCTCTGTCCCTCTGTCTGTCTGTCTGTCTGTCTGTCTGTCTGTCTCAGGCTCCCACGCTCTCTCCAATTCTCTCTCATCTCTCTCCCTCTGTCTGTCTGTCTGTCTGTCTGTCTGTCTGTCTCAGGCTCCCACGCTCTCTCCAATTCTCTCTCATCTCTGTCCCTCTGTCTGTCCCTTTTTATCTCTTTCTGTCTCCCTCTCACTCCTTCCATCTCACATGAGATTCAGTTTCAGAACAGGGAACACTGTCTACAGTAAGTGTGTAGAACGCAGTAATATGTTCACTCTTTTAAAGCCTTCCGTGGAGACATACGGACTTAGCTATCAGCAAAGGAGCCTCTTAACCTTTACCCTGAAAACTCTGCCCTCTGCCCTTATTGACAGTGATCTTGATATTGGTGCAATGCGTGACGCTGCCGCCCTGCTGGTGGGAACTCATAACTTCAGCTCCTTCAGAGCCCTGAACTCAGAAACGCCGTACAAAGACCCAGTGAAGACCCTGGACAGAGCTAGCCTGGAACCCGGAGATGCCTTTGTACGCAGACACTATCACAGGTGACCTAGCCTCTGCCCTCTGACCCTGTGACCATCAGCAGATGTATTGGGCTGTAGTTACCCTAATGGTTGTCGTGGTAATGATGATCAGTCATCCATCATCAGTCATTATTCATGTCAGATGAGGATGGATGTGGAGGGGGGGGGCTGTTATATGTAGCTCAGGTTAGTGGGCTTGAAGAGAGATTTAGTGGATTAACTGGCTGCCAGGGGTTGTTCTTGTGTGAAATTCTGTGTTAACGCTTATTAATTATTAACCACCAAAATATGGTGCACAATATGGGTCACGGGGGGGGGGGGGCTGATAGCCGCCATGGAGACCAACAGATTGTAAAGGATTTGTGTCGGCTTGATTTGCAGTGCTTCCTTCTCCATGCATTCCTCCTTTACCTCCTCTATCCTCTCTCCTTTACCTCCTCTATCCTCTCTCCTTTACCTCCTCTATCCTCTCTCCTTTACCTCCTCTATCCTCTCATTTACCTCTCTATCCTCTCTCCTTTACCTCCTCTATCCTCTCTCCTTTACCTCCTCTATCCTCTCTCCTTTACCTCCTCTATTCTCTCTCCTTTACCTCCTCTATCCTCTCTCCTTTACCTCCTCTATCCTCTCTCCTTTACCTCCTCTATCCTCTCTCCTTTACCTCCTCTATCCTCTCTCCTTTACCTCCTCTATCCTCTCCTCTACTTTACTCCTTTTCTGCTTCTGCGTTCATTACCCCTTCGTCTCTCTTCTACACTCTCTTATGCTCCCCTCTCATTTGCTTTCACTCTCTCCTCTTTCCCCTCCCACTCACCTTTCTCCTTTCCTCTTTCTCCATCGCTCTCCTTAACTCTCGTCCTGTTCTCCCTTCTCCTCCTACTCCTCATCTCAATACTGTCTCCATCTCCATGCACCGCGGAAGCCCGGCTACACTCGGTGTACATTATTCATGAAGGTCCCTATAATAAGTAACAGGGGAAGCCTGTCTGTGAATAATAAAAAAGCCCAAAGGTTTCTCCTCCACACTTCTGAGAAGGTGGCAGATGAGGGTTGTGACCAGTGGGCCAGACAGGGCAGCATCGTAGGACTTTCCACTGGGACCACTGGTGTTCCAGGGGGGGGGCTACTAGATTGTCCCAGAATGTTCTTTACGAATGTTGTGAAATTGTATTTTTCTTTGTTAACTCCCCCGTTGCAACACAAGCACCCAGATCTAGATGTGCAGGTCCCAGCAAGTCCAGTCCAGCTTGGGTCTCTGACACGGATGCTTCCTCTGTTCTTAATTCTGTTCTCGTTAAAATGAAATTGAAAGCAGATTATTGTTCCTGTTTAACAGACCTGTCAGTGTCCAGTTTACCAGCCACACACACACACACCACTGTGTGCTCTCATGCCCATCTATGTGTCATGTTTTGATGCACAGCCACTTTAAAGCCACGTTAAATTCCCCCAAAACCAACCAAAATAACATCCCTTCAACAAATGGGAACAAAAACAGGCATCCAATGGATTCAGGACACTTCTCTGGGATCCCCAGACACTGTATTTGATCTATTCCTGAGCTAGCACACCTGTTTCAACTTGTCAAGTATTCATTTTCCTTTTTACATTTTGGTAATTTTACAGACGCTCGTGTCAAAAGTGACGTAAAATAAGTGCATGCATTTTAAAAGAGCCTGGTGTAACAACCACACAGTTTTGTAGTATGTTAATTCTAATCAATGAATGATTTTATCAGCAAATTTCAGTGTTGGAAAGATAAATAAAAAATGTGAGGGAAGAGAGTCTACAGTTGGAAGAAACCGGTAGCTCTGTGCCTCCACCATTGTGAGCTGTGGCACCCAGTAGCGGAGCAAACCAATCAGGGAGAACTAAAGACACAGGCTTGCATAATCTCTACAAATAGAAAAAATGTATACGGAAGGTGAATCTCTCACTCCACCTGAAGGACAGTTCCAGTACGGGCAAAATTCTGTCTTACTGGAGTACAGTGGTTTGGACAGGAGGCTCTGATTCCCATGTACTGCTGCTCTCTGGACCACTGCTCTCTCAGGAAAAACTCCAAATGTCGGAAAAAATTACAATACATAAAAAGAATGAGTAAGACATAGGAATTAACAAGAACACTCCAGAAAACTAATTGGGTCACCTGACACCAGACAAGTTAATTAAAGAATGAAACCTGATGGGAACTACCAAGCCAGCTGTTCCCTGGCTTATTATTCAGTTCTGCCTGCTATTTATGTTACTGGTTATTCACATTTCCTTTGGCACGGGCTCTGTCAAACATCGTGTGGACTTACGCTGAGACGCTTTCAACAATTCAGAGTTAAAAAGAAAAAAAGGCATGAAAATGTAGTAGACCAAACACATGAATACGGTTGTACTCCTAAGTTAGCATGCCCTGGCAGGAAAGGTGACATGTTGGCATTGATTTTGAAAATGACTGATCATGCAAAGGGATCATATTTAAGGATAGTGATCACATTAAGCCATTTATTTTCACACAGCTGTTTGGCTCCATTTTAAATCATAATGATGACAGAAATCATCCAAATGGCCTTGATCAAAAGTTTACATCTCCTTGAATGTTTGGCCTTCTTACAGACACACAAGGTGACACACACAGGTGAAGATGGCAATTAAATGTGAATTTCCCACACCTGTGGCTTTTTAAATTGCAATTAGTGTCTGTGTATAAATAGTAATTGAGTTTGTTAGCTCTCACATAGATGCACTGAGCAGGCTAGATACTGAGCCATGGAGAGCAGAAAAGAACTGTCAAAAGACCTGCTTAACAAGGCAATGGAACTTTACAAAAATGGAAAAGGATATAAAATGATATCTAAAGCCTTACAAATGCCAGTCAGTACTGTTCAATCAGTTGTTAAGAAGTCGAAAATTCACTTGACCAAGGTCAAGTAGACCAAGAAAGATTTCAGCCAAACTACCGGAACGATTGTTCGGGATACATCGGAAAAAAAACACAGGTAACCTCGGGAGAAATACAGGCTGCTCTGGAAAAAGACTGTGTGGTTGTTTATATAAGCACAATACAACAATACTTGAACAAAAATGAGCTGCATGGTTGAGTTGCCAGAAAGAAGCCTTTACTGCTCCAATGCCACATAAAAGCCCGGTTACAATATTATCCACACCTTGACACGCCTCACAGCTTCTGCCACACGAGTTCTGAGGGACGAGACAAAAATAGAGCTTCATGGTCACAACCATAAGTGCTATGTTTGGAGAGGTGTCAACAAGACCTATAGTGAAAAGAATACTATCCCCACTGTAAAGCCTGGTGGTGGCTCACTGATGTTTTGAGGGTGTGTGAGCTCTAAAGGCACAGGGAATCTTGTGAAAATGTATGGCAAAATGATTGCAGCATGTTATCAGAAAATACTGGCAGACAATTTGCATTGTTCTGAACGAAAGCTACGCATGGGACGCTTTTGGAGATTCCAGCATGACAATGACCCTAAGCACAAAGCTAAGCTGAACCTCCAGTGGTGACAGCAGAAAAAGGTGAAGGTTCTGGAGTGGCCATCACAGTCTGCTGACCTTAGTATCATTGAGCCACTCTGTGGAGTTCATACAAGACGACCAAAGACTTAGCATGACCTGGAGGATTGTTGCCAAGACGAATGGGCAGCTAGACCACCTGCAAGAATTCATGGCCTCATAGAAAACTATTACAATAGACTGTATGCTGTCATTAATGCTGAAGGGGACAATACACAGTATTAAGAACTAAGGGTATGCAGACTTTTTAACAGGGGTCAGTTAATTTATTTCTTTGTTGCCATGTTTTATTTTATGGTTGTGTCATTCTGTTAAGACATACAGTCTGAATGTGAATCCCATAAGACGTGTTTTGCCTGTACACGCGTTTTCTTTACAACTGGTACATATTTTAGCAATTCTCCAAGGGTATGCACACTTTTGAGCACAACTGTAAACACAAGAACTAACCTACAGTAGACAGCAGCACCAGTAAGTCTGCAGGGGTACCAGGTAGTTAAGGTCTTTGAGGCTGTTCAATAAAACTGTTCCTTCTGTGTGCTGTGAGTACCTCATACTGCAGTGAGATATTTTTTCTTCACATGGAATTGGAGATGGATAGATAGATATATATATATATGACACCTACTCATTAATTGATTCCTTCACTGAACTGCTTTCGTGCTCCTCAGTTCTCAGTCATCTCTGATGTTTTCCATTAGTGCAAATGTCACGTCAGCTGCCGGCATCATCAATGAGAGCCTGCATGTGTACACGTCTGTGTCCGCACATGTGCATGCTTACACGCGTGTGTAGTAACCAACGAGTCACTACACGCACGTGTGTCCTTGTCTGACCGGCGCTGGCATTGTTTGCCTCCCGGCAAGGGGTAAATTACTACGCTTCTGTAACCATGTCAAAACTCAAGTGATTGTTTCATTTAAATTGTGTTAAGAAGGTTAAGGCGTGGTAACATTTTATTTTAATTTGTCTTTGTATTTGTTTGTCCTGTTGGCTGCATGCAGGGGAATTCAGTTCTGGGAGCTCACCTTCACAAGCAGATCCTTCCTCTACAAACAGGTGTGTTTTCTGGCGTGAGTTTAGAGCGCCATCTGGTGGTGAATTACAGTGCTACATAAACGTGGTGGTCACAACAAATGATTGGCATCACTGCATTTCCTTATTTAGTGCGTTGCTGTGGTACGGTCCAGAATGCTGATCGGGACCTGTGTTTATTATGCCTGTAACCCAGAGTGTTACTCTTCTATAGGTCCGGCGGATGACAGGGGCTCTGGTGGCTGTTGGCCAGGGAAAGATGTCTGTGTCTGGGGTTAAGGAGCTACTGGAGGCCCAGGACTCTCTGGCCTACCCACAGAACCTGATAGCACCCCCAGACGGATTGTTTCTGGCCAGAGTGGACTACGACCACCTAGGTAACTGCCTCCATCCTACCAGCTGCTCCTGAATCAACCGCGAACCCTCACCTTTTGACCTATAACCCATGTTCAGGTGTGTGCATTCTGGAAGGTAGAAGCAGTAGCCTACTAATCCACCCACCAAACCAAACAGGTGGCGGGTGTGTTGTTTCATGCTAGCATGATCGTTAGTAAATGCAGTCCAGTATCCAAGTTCATAGAAAGACTCTAGTTTGTTAACATGGCCTTTCTGACTGGTCTTGTTGTCGTCTTCCACAGATCTGCCTCCCCACACTCAGGATGACTCCTACAGCTAACCAGACATCCAGGCGTTGAGTCTTAGTTTGGTGTAACTTGTACGCCTGCATTGTACAGCTCTGTATATCCTCTGCGGCAACAGAGTTAAGAACGTATCGCTTGCACACACAATGAGCCCGGTTGAATTGTCCCCAATGGAGCTGTCCAATCTGAACCTATGGTGTACTGTAACTCGAGTGGTTGGAACATGGTCAAGCGGGGTGTTCTGGGTATTTTTAGCAGGAAGTGGACAGCAGGTTCCTAGCTAGTCAGGGGCTGAGCAAACTGTCTGCGGATGAAGCTAAACTGTCGACTTGAGTTTCATATAATATATGTGTGTGTATGTTTTATCTCAAAAATAATAGCTACGTTTGTTAAATTTTTGTAAAATGTTGTCTCTACCCTTCTTAATGGACACACACACACACACACACACACACACGAGGGCTCCAGATGCTGTGACTTTAGGCAGCTCGTTTGAGTGTTTTCTTTGACAATGGGCTGCATATAACAAAGCTGCTGTGACTTCATGTGCCTTAATCTCAGTGCAAAGGCCCTGTTTTCCAGTTTAGTCTACATCACTTCAAACTGTACAGTAATCAGTGCAACCCTACACTTTACATGAAGGGGGACGTTTTAGCAGTTCTGAACCAGAATGTTAACAACATGTCCTTCATCCAGTGTATAAATAAATACTCATTTAATATAAATGTATAGCTCAAAAAACAAAAACGCAATATTCTAGATGTAACTAATTTTTGCCTAATTAAGATTTTTTTATTTAACAGATGGACTAAGAGATTAGGTTAAACGGAGGTAAAAAATACAAAGCATTTAGAGAATGTTTTTTTGAATGTCCATGATCATGTAAACTTACAGCTAGCTATATAACAGTAGCTATATATCATTATAGGTGACGATAACTTCATTTTATAAAGTGAAAAGACAAGAGAATCGTGTAGAAAGCGAGTCTGTCCTGAACAAATCCTAACATCCACCAGGACTGTTTATTTTAGCCTGCCTATTGCGTAGTTACATACGCTTATAGCCAGCGACGTTTTTGGCTGTCCTGAACCACCAGCGTAACTTGTTTTTACTGCGCCGCCTTTAAACTGGGAAAAGTAGCCAATTGCGTTCAAGGGAAATGCTGTGCCCAACGTAAACTAAACAATAGTAATCCGTTCATTAAAATGAAACTCACTAAAAGAAAACACTGGGGGTTTCAGCTGATTTCTCTGCTATAGTTTACTAGCAATTCTAGAGAACCGTGACAGCACCGCAGAAACGGTTCTTTAACGAAAATGGGGGCATGCTAATTGTTTTAACAACTACACATTCTGTAGCTGGTAGCTAGTATTTCGTTTTGGTTGATTGCTATAACTAGCACATCTAAATACATATTACGTGTTAACTGATCGACGGTAAATATAGGCCCGATACTGTTGACCACGCTATATTGTTTTGATAGACCTCGAATGTCACGTTATAGATTTCCTCCTGCTCTTGTACTAGTAAAATTAGCTGTTCGTCTTACGTGTTGTTTAGGTTATGGACTATTCAGGTTCGGGAAGATTTTTTTAATGGCTATGGAGGGCTTCCGCTTTCAACAACGGCAATGCTGCTTATGCGTGAATGAGCGGTCAGTCGGTGGACCAGAGACATTCGCTCTTCAATGCCGGCTCGGTTTACGTGGTCCGGCAAAAAACGTACAGGGTCCATACTGCAGCCTCTTAACAGCTTCAGTTCCCTACAGAAAATAATATAATTGATATAGTTGCAAGCGACAATGGGACGGGTTTCTCCTATATGGCAAGGATTTTGAAATAGGTTACCAGTTACAAGCTGGAGGTTAGACATAGTCAGACACTCTGAAACAATTGGATTCTTCCTGCCCTAGTAATTAAGTCTCGAATGCCATGTTCCACCTCACAACATCTAGTTATTTTGTAAAAAGGTAATTTGCATAGCTGTATTTTTCCTTACAGTGTATTGAACTGGAGCCACTGGAGTTGAGAGTTAAGACAGTGCTGCTGATTATAACCTCAATTTTCCCCCATGAATTGACACTTTATATGGATTCTTTATACCCTAGTGCGTAATTCTCAAAAGCATTGTTCCACCACACAATGTACATTTTTTAAATTATGAGGACATTTGTATAGGCCAACGTCAAGTATTGAGTCTTGCACTGAAGCCAATGGAGTAGGTGTCTTCAAAAGCGTTGCTGGTTAAACCCCCTATTTCCCCCCATGAATGGACACCTTAGTGAGTAATTCTCGAATGCCATGTTTCAGTTCTTAATGTGTTGAATTTGGCTATAAATCAATTTGCATAGGTGTATTTGGCTTTTAGTGTATTCAACTGGAGTCAGTGGAGTTGGAGACTAAGAAAGTATTGCTCACTGCAACTTCTACTTTCCCCTCTTAATTGACACTTTGGAGTTAATGGCTATTTTGGCTCTAGAGTGGGTGCAGGTTGTGAGACAAGACGAGTGGTAATTTGCTCTGAATCGTATGCTGCACTGATTAGTCTAAAATCATTTGTATCTCAAAGTAGACAAGATATTTTAGTTGAGGTTTTACAGTACTATTATTGGATACAATAGATGGGGCAATGAGGAGGTTCCTGGGGGGTACCAGCTGAGAGATGTGGAACAGGGATGATCAGGGAATACACTTGTTTCGGATGCAAGGAAAAGAGGGAACAGGGATGCTTTCTAGCGGTAAAGAAGGGAAGACAATATAATTACAAGGATGAGAATGGGACATCTAATACTGGAAACTAATAGGTAAACAGGAAAGAGGAAATTGCATAGAGAAATCAGAAACCATAGAACATGTTCTGTTTCAGTGCCATTAATATGGGAGGGAAAACGAGAGAATGTTTATAGAATTAAGTAGGAATTGGTTGAGTTAGATGTAAGAATATTGTTGAGAAAAATTCTGGTAATGTAGTGTTTAATTGTGTCTTACATTTCTTAAGAGAAATGGGATTTGGAGCATGTTGGGGGAGGGGCTGAGGGATGCCATCACCAAAAATAATTGAAAATTATAACGGCACAAACATCAGAGACTATTTTGGTTGATTTTGGAGGATGTTGGGATGGCTGTGACCTCCGAATGAGCTATAAAATATTATTTAATATCTTTAAAACGATAACAGTACAAACGATTGGGCCTATTTTACTGTTGGGTGGGGGGACCAGCGCGGATGAGCATGACGGTGTAGGTAGGCCGTGACGCGACCTCACACGCCGGTACAGTAGGTGGCAGTATATGCACCTGTCAATTGGGTGCGATCAGTCAATACATTAAGAGAAGAAGAACCCAGTGCAGTTAGCTAGCTGGCTAACATTGACACAGCTTACACTGTACTATAGACCCTGGTCAAGGAGAAACGCTGTGCCCTATATCGCGTGTATCTATTTGACAACCACACAGAGTGCTTGACGTTGTTTTTCGTGTTGGGTAATACAGTTACTCTGTTGGCGAATGATTGCTTTGTATGGCCATGTTGGCGACGTCGTTAGTACTAGTAGTTGATACACAGTAACTCGCTGTCATGCGGCTAGCTACCTACTGTTGTCTGTAATGTCACTGTTGTAATGAAGTAGTTAGCTAAATGTAACTGGTTGCCTGGGCGCCTTGGAATCATGACGCTTCCAGCTTTGCAGAACACGAGTGTGTTTTACCGAAGAATACTGTCGCTGTTTCCTCAAGACTTCAGTCTGGCATTTGCTTATGGATCCGGAGTTTTCAAACAAAACGGAACTAGTCAAAGTCAAATGGCGGTAAGTCAAGTTCTATTCAGTAGTCTTCTGCAATGCATGGAATTGGACAACATTTTACAGATGCTAGGAATCCAGACTGCCAATTCAGCTGCTCTCAAAATGTACGAAACTGTCAATGTCTGCGTGACGAAGAGTAGGAGATGAATAGGACAAGGCATTGGCACGTCCGCGACTACAATCTGGCAATCAATTAATGTTACTAACTGCCCCCCCCCCCACACTCACTCAGAAAAACATGCTGGACTTCGTGTTGGTGGTGGACGACCCAGTAACATGGCATACCATGAACCTGATGCAGAACAGAAAGCATTACTCTTTGTTGAAGTTCCTGGGGCCGAGGAAGATCAGCCGGATACAAGAACATGGGGCTGGAGTTTACTACAACACGTTAGTGCCCGTGGATGGAAAGGTATGTGTGTTTCTAGGTAGATAAATAACACCACATATAGGTGATGGATAGCGGGAGGGCTGTGTTGCGCTAATGTAGCAAAGTCAGAAAGATTTAAGTCATTAGGACCTAACACCCTAGTCGTAACGCCAAGACACAAACCTCTAGATGTTATGTTTACTTGTTTAACATTTGGGTGAAAGACATCGCTGACGCTAGGATACTGCTATGAGGAGATGATATTAGCACTGGGCCCATCTAAAGCTGAGTCATTTCTCAAATGTTGGTAACCTCGCCCTTCTCGTTGTGCAAGATACATTTATTAGGCCGTAACAAATAAGCGAGGTAATGTCATTACACCAGTATTTGAACGTGAACAATCTCATGAAGCTCTGTGGGATTCAGGCTTCACATGCAATAGATTACTATAAACTTTTTTTTAAATCGATCTTGCATCATTAGTTTTTGTTGTTTTTATCTTGGGATTGTCTTGGGATTTACCTTCGATGTTGGGTTTTAACACAATTTGTAAAGGGATTAATGTCTGTTTTGCTTTTTTCTCGCTCCCTTTCTGGTTCTTTCTCTGTCTTGCTCTTTGTCTGTATTGCTCTGTTTTGCTCTCTGCGTCAGTATAACATTTAACATATAAGTGTGTAATTGTTCACATTCCCAAAGAAAGTGGAGAATTTGGTGCTCTCTTTGCAGTCATGTGTAAATAGTTATGAGTGAGCATGTCAGTATTTCTCTCTCAACAGATCATTAAGTATGGCGTGATTAGTACTGACTCTCTCACTGATGATCTACTTCACTGGAAGACCCTGTATGTTGCTGGCAGACTGCACAAACCGGTCAGTAACCCTAAACCCCACACTGGACACGCAACTAACCCAAACCCACCCCAGTCGTTGTCATTAAAAAGGTTAACGTCCAGGTGCTGTCAACATGGAGCTTGTTGCTTACTTACTATTTAACTAATCGGGGATGCAGTTACACTTTGGAACCATGTGGGGGCAGTAGCTATTTTTAGTGATGCTTATAGTCTTAGTATGTCAGGAGCAGGACTCTATGCTGTGTGTTTACACCCCTCTGACATGGTAGGTGATTATGTAGTTGTGTCCTCGTCTAGGTTAAGATCTTGGCTCAAGGTGAGAACGGGAAGCTGCGTGCTGCGCTGGTGGGCAACCTGAAGAGCGCTGTTACCGCCTCCTTCCTCATGCTACCAGAGAGCTTCTCTGAGGAGGACCTCTTCCTGCAGATAGCCGGCCTCTCCTACGCTGGTGACCGTGGTTACATCACTCCGCTAGCGCATGCTACCCATCAGGTTTGAGGAGTGAGTTTCGGTCAATTCTTGAGTTCAACAAGGGAAAGCCAATCATGTATAAGTGTCTTGTTTTAGTCAGGCACATTTCTGTGGCAACTAATCATTTGTTACTAACCTGCTCTGGGGCAGGTTAACCTCAGGCTTACACTGACTGTCCTGCGAGTTAAGGACCAGTAAAATCAGACACCCTGATTTGATGATGTTTTAATCAAATCTGTTGAGGGTTATTAGAAGTATTTAAAATATCACCTTATACATTTTGTTATGACAGGATGCATTTCAATATTAATACAGAGTAAAATGTTTTCATGCAGTTATTTTATCAATCACTGTGGGAAAAATGTACATGTTCAACACCAATAGACATAAATCGTGGCATTAAAAGTCAAAATAAAATATTTCCCTTCTGGCAATAAAATAATTGTATAGTCTTCCAAAACCTTTAATGTGCCTGAACATTCAAATATATTATGCCAATGTGCTATTTGATGGATATTTTGGTAAACACCAAAACAAAACGTTTGGAATACAATTTGTTGTCTTTCTCATATTAAGTGGATGAAGAAACTGTTTTACAGGGAGGGAAATTGGATATAATATGTCCAACTCACAGGGCAGTCATTTTATTCAACGCAAGTTCAGTCAGTTCATCTGTCCCAGAGTATTAGAGGACAGGTTGCCATAGAAACTATCCTGGCTGTAAGGGGAGTTCCTGTCCTGTTGAACTTCAGAGTTTACCCATGTTAACTCGCTATGCCTCAAACCTGTTCTGTAGTATTGGGCTCTGCTCCCCTTTGCCATGTAATTATTTTGAAGTATGGGATTTGCCAAACCGGCATTTGTTCTGCTAACCCCCTTGTGAATGAATCATGGATAGAATGATTGATCTTATTTGCTTGTTTTCCGATTTGACCTAGCAATCGTGACATTTCTTGTCATACGCTGTCATAACTGCCAGGTCCCAGTATACTGACCCATGCTAGCTGTTCCTGAATCAGTTCTCATTCTGCTTTTACAAGTAAGCAACTGAACAAACGTAATGGAAACCTATTTGGAACTGACATGAATGGTATCCACACGTTCACCTGATTGCAGGGAAATATATTAAGTGCCCCTTAGTCAAACTCCCAAAATATCACTTTAATCTGTTGATTTAAAAAGTAAATGATATCTTTATACAGAGCACAAGGCGAGAATCACTTCCAACTCCACTCCTCCCTTTGTAGTGTTGTTGCTGGCAGTTTTCTGCGAGTGTGTTTGGTTGTTAAACTGTCCTTTGTCCCGCCCCCAAGGGGATTTCAGGATGGTGATTGGAGAAGACAGGTCCAAGGTAGCTAACATCGTCAAAGACAACTTGCAACATTTCCGCATCCTGTACAACAATATCCTACAAGATTGTCCTCAGGTGGTGTACAAGCCTCAACAAGGGAAGTTGGAGGTGAGGTGTGTGTTTTGGTTGTATAATGTGTTTTACAGTGTTTTTAAAAAAGTGTTCTCACCACTTGAACTGCTCCACATTTTGTTGCATTATAGAGTTACTATTTCTGTTAACATATTATACCCAAAAGTGAAAGTAAAATTTTTAGACATTTGTGCCAATTTATTGATAATTGAAATGTAGTTTAGTATTCACACCCTCTATTCTGTTATTTGTAGAAGAGCCTTTAGCAGTGGTCACAGACCTGAGTGTCCTTGTTTATGCCTTTAGAAATTTGGCAGTTTCTTGCATTCATCCTTGCAGATCTTTCATATGTTCAATGGGGTTCAAGTCTGGGCTTTTGATGGGCCACTCAAATGCTTTCATTGACTTGTCCAGAGGTCATTGCAGTGTTGTCTTTCCTGTGTGCTTCGGTTTGTTGTGGTGCTGAAAAACATCTTTGTCCTTGTCGGAGGACCTACGTGCTCTGGATCAGGTTTTCTCCAATGACCTGTTTCTGTCTTAATCCTTTCCTCAGCCCTGAGCAGTCATCCAGTCCCTGCCACTGAGGAGCATCCCCATAGCATGGTGCTCCCACCATCATGCTTCAAATCATATTTAAAAATGATGGAGGCCACTGTGTTCTTTGGGACCTGTGGTGACACTAATGTTTTGTTGCCCTTCCCCAGATCCGTGCCTTGACGTAATCATGTCTCGGAGCTCAACAGACACTTCCAAGGCCCTAATGGCTTGGTTAAACCTTCTTGTGAATTTATAAAACATTTGAAACATCTGATTCTGCTTTGTCATTGAGGTATCATGTGTAGATGACTGAAGGATAAAAAGTACCCGTTTTAGAATACCTTTTTCCATCAAATGTGTAAAACGTGAAGGGAATACTTTCCGGATTGCAGTGTATGTGTGTTTAAGCTGTATGTGTTATCTTTAGTTGTACTGTATATTCTGTGTGTGTTACAGATGATGTGGCGTGTTTATATTCTAGGTAGATAAAAGTCCAGAGGGTCAGTTTGTCCAGCTGATGGCCCTCCCCAGGACACTGCAGCAGAGGATAACACGGCTTGTGGACCCCCCAGGGAAGAACCGAGACGTGGAGGAGATCCTCCTGCAGGTGGCACAGGACCCTGACTGTGGATTTGTGGTTCAACAAGGTGCCTTTGAGCTTCTGTTTACTTTATTACTACAAATCAGATCACGGCAATAGATCATTTCATAGCCGGTTACACCAAGATTTACTCGGTCAACAAGGGCTGACCGGTCCAGTGGTCAGTGCTTTTGAACGGTGACAGCAAGGTTATTGGATCAGATCCCAGAGGCAACAATGTGAAAAAACGGTTATTCTGTTCTCATTGTAAACCACCTGAGTCTCTGTGGACAGAGGCCAACCTGCCTTCTGTCACTAGTATACTGAAGTCAGAAAAAGACTTGAACCTGCGTCATTGTGACCTGTCAGGCTACCACCCTAGACATTTCCCCCTAATTGTCTTGTAAGACGCTCCAATTTAGTTTTGCTGGATTACCAAATTATGAATCTGGGTCCATTATAATTTCTACACAGTTTACAATTTTTGTTCATTTTAAAAATCTGTTTTGTTTGTCCCCTACTGTGTCCTTTCTCAGGGATATCAACCATAGTGAAGACTTCGAGCGTAACTCAGACCGCCAAAGGAATCGCCACTGCTGGTAAAAAGAAAATCTGTATATTCACCTGTCAGTTATGTTTTCTTTGTTCTGTAATGATGAGGGTGTCGTCTGAAAGTGTTGACCGTTTTTGAAGAGGCCCAGCTGACTGTGTTCTCCTCACAGGAGTGTGGAAGTCCGTGTCTTATAGCGCTAAGAAGCTCCAGAAGATGTGGAAAGGTTGGAGAAGGAAGACTCCTTGATGTTCTCAGCCCATCTTCACCTGTTGAAATGTCTCCACCAACCCACTGACACCCACCAACCTCGGAGCAATGCTTTGAGGGACAAAATACCAGAACAATGGACATTTGATAGCAGCTATTGCCTCTGTTATGTTTTCATCAATGTTACTTTTGGTTTATTTACTCATTGGATTGGCGCTGTTCATTGACACCCGGCCAGTCTTCATCGTCGTGACACCCCAGGCACCTGCAGATCTTCGACATTGTTGTCTTAGCACCGTCCTGTCAGAATCGATGCTGGTCAGGGTCTCTGCCGGCGAAACATCTGTCACCTAGCATAAGTCTGCCATTTGTAGGATGAAACTGGTGAAAAGGGAAACACGTTTCAGGGAGTTCCTACTGCCTAGTGGTGTTGTTTGAGTCATCCCTGATCTGTCTGAATGGGATCTTCACTTGTCTCTCTGTTCACAGAGCCCTCGTTGCACTTAATACAGATGTTCTAACATAGTTTCTGTGTCCTGATAGTTTGTCTTATTTAATGTTTGTCAGCTTCACAATCACACAGTTCATTTGCAAGGTTATGTGGGCAGCTAACTGGGGTTTCAGTGTTGGTGAGGCACTGTATTATTACTCTAACTAGGAAATGAATCAGCTGAAAGAGTCAGCTTAAAGTGTCCATCTGCTGACTCACGTGGTCAGTACGTCTCTTGTTAAAAGTACATAAGAACTCCGTGACGCATTATGCATTACGCGTTGCGAGAGGCGTTGTTTACAGAGGTTAAGACACTAAGTTACATGGAGAAGGACCACATGTCTATCTTGCGATGAAAAACTGCCTTGAAACTATTTCCTTGTCATGTACCTGCAAAGGATGTGATGCAATGTAATTATGATAATTTATGCTGATATCATTTCGGAGAGCTAGACCAATGGGATCTCACCACTTTCACCACCTGCTAGGAAGAGAATTCTATCATTCCAAACATTCTTCCCCTTTCCTCGTTCGTTTGCAACGAAGTTTACAAGTTGGTCTGATCATTTTCCTTCTCTTTCTTCGGTCGCGTAAACATTCAGTTGGGTCCTTTGCTTTCTGTGGATTTACACTGATCAAGGATTCCCCTTCAGAGTTGTAATCGGTGCGAATATAATTCTGAAGATTCCAAAGTGGCGCTCGAAGGAAAGGCGGTATGTACGACGTAGATTACCCTACTAACAGAACCAGTAGTTCGATTGTGAAACACTAACAAACTTGAATTGCATTCCCATGCTGCGTGGAAGTTATCCTGAAAGCAAAATAAAGCTTGTTGTAATTGTCATAAATGAAGTATGGGAAAGATTCCCCGTTAACTGGATTATGATTTGGGTTTTATAGTTGAATAATTCGCACATCCAACTTATGTTATGGCGCATAATTGGATGTGTACCCTCCCGCGTTGGTCTGTTCTTATTTCTATGGAAGGCGTTGTAAAAGTTGTTAACGAGATGTCAGGTTTTGTAGCCAAGAACTTCTTTCCAGAAGTAGTTTCCTGAATAAGAATCGCTGAAAGGGAGAAAGGTATCTTCGGAATGTTAAGTGTGGGAATCGAGGGGAGACGAGGACGGGAGAAGTGCGTGCTGGAGGGGATTTGTCCAAATTTTCATTCATCAGTGCAGATCTGCCAGGGCGACGTCACCAACGCACACGAGTTCTGTTAGTGGTTACAAATTACACATTCTGCGAGACACGAGACGCTAATAAATCATGTACGTCCTTCAAGCACGGTCCCCAGACTGCGTAGCCGGAGTTATGCATGCAACCACCAAGCATGCAGTACATTTTTATTCATAGTCCATAAAGACCGCAGGTATTTTAAATGAATCATATGAATAACTATTTCTACTACTTCAGGTTGTGAAGAATGGAGACGCCTTTGGATGTTTTGTCACGAGCTGCGTCGTTAGTGCACGCGGATGATGAAAAACGTAAGTGTGTTCTTACAATATCAGGCAAGACCTGTTTTCTGATGTTTGTCAGTCTTCTCTAATAACATCGGCCGTTTGTGGGAAACTCCTCTTTGTGTGGCTAGGCAAATAATGATTCCCACAAACTGCCGTCCGGTTGGTTTTGAGGCCCGCCACCAGCCTGAGCTCGCTAGACTTCTTCAGAGCGATACGGCTACCAAAGTTGTTTTATCGTTCATGGCATCGTATGAGTTATTGTTGTGGGTGTATCGTAAGGTTTGAGTTACCGTCCACGCACCATTCCACTAGGAAACTCTTACTCTACGCTACACCTGTCTCCTTACCTTACCCACAACCCCCATTTCTACGCTTCTCCTCACATAGTCCTGCCCTAAACCATGCACTCACTGCTTATGGCTGTCTACATAATCATGCTTGAATTCTGTCTGTTAGAAAATTCCTTCCTAGATTAGGCAGCAGCCAATCCTCAGAAGGCATGCAGTTTAGCAGCACAGCATACTGGCCAGCCAGCAGGAAGAGGGAATGGGCACTTTTTCCCCTTTTGAGGGTCTGCTGTAATTTAGCTGCTTAGAGGAGCGTTTTATATATTTTATTTGTTTTTTAATAAACTCTGCAGGGGTCTTGTTTGTTCCAGAGGTTTTGTGAGTCCGTGGAATGTCTGACTAGATGTACTGATCTAAGACCTGGTCACCCCAAAGAAGCATTGCTCTAGGAACACAGTTAGACAGATCCTAGATCAGCACTCTGACACTAGTATAAAACTTCACTTGTGTTCTAGAAGACAGATGTCTCTAGTCATGTATCTGTTTTCCCGTCAGTTCACCCTGCGTTTGAGAGGGCGAGTGTGTGGGTGTGTTTGGGGCCATTCTAGGTCTCGTTAGGACCATTCTAGGTCCTGCTGCTCTCCCTCCCTTCACTGTCTCTCTCCCTTCACTGTCTCTCTCCCTTCACTGTCTCTCTCCCTTCACTGTCTCTCTCCCTTCACTGTCTCTCTCCCTTCACTGTCTCTCTCCCTTCACTGTCTCTCTCCCTTCACTGTCTCTCTCCCTTCACTGTCTCTCTCCCTTCACTGTCTCTCTCCCTTCACTGTCTCTGAAAATAAAAAGCAATATCTATGCCGTCTAGGAAGTCCAATGCCATACTTTATTTTCAGCAGTATTTCCACTGCCAAGCTAGCCTCTTAAACAAATTGTGCCCTTTGGCAAGTATCCCAAATGACAACGTCTTCCCTTTTATAGTGCACTACTTGGATCAGGGCCCGGGTCAGAACTAGGGCACTGTATAGGGAGCAGTGTTCCATTTGGGGTGTGTCCTCAGCGAGCCAAGTATGGGAGCAGAGGAACCTATTGAGCGCCTCCCTCTGGCCCCCCCCCGCTGGCTTTTTGTTTTCTCCGCAGGCTGATGATGTCACCCGGTGTTGTGGTTGTGCGAGGCCTCTTTTGTCCCAATACAATACAGTCGACCTGTTTCCACAATAGCCTGCGTCCTCAGCCAGCATCAACAGCCAAGGCTCTGGAAGCCCCGCCCCCTCGTTTGCATTTATGACCAACCTTTGGAATGCTCCCGCTTTCTAGAACATTCAGGAGAGGGAGAGGCAGCCCAGTCAAACAACACTTATTACCACAGCAGGATACACTTAGCTGCACTGCTCTCAGCTAAACTGTACTCAATAATTCTGCCCCACAACAGAACAGGATAATAACAGATAAAATGACCTGTGGAGTGGTAGCTGTTCAGTGTCGTTATGTTGGTTGGGTTTCACTTTGTGGTGGCTGTTTTTACTTTAGGATCTTGCTGGCCTGTTTTTAGAAATATTTATGTGTTTAGGGCAAGCATAGTATTTCTATATTTTCGTTAACGGAGACTGGACACTCGCCTTGCTTGTTTAGTTCCAAAATACCCCTTTGTGTTATTTGTCCATCATAAAGCAACATCATGGCTCCAGTTCTTCCACCTGCCCTGTGAATACACCCCAAGCAGGAAACCATCACTAGGGGTTTTCCCTCCTCTGCCTCTCCTGGTCTTTCCTTCTTTTCTCTCTCTTCCCTGTCTTCTCTTTCTGTTCTCTTTCCTCTCCCTCCCACTCCACCCCTTTTACCCCTTTTAGTTTTGTTCCCCTGAGACTCCTGGAAGGACTCATTTGTGCTGTAATTGTTGTTGTTTCCTTGGAAAGGCCAATCCCACAGAACCTCTCTAATGGGAAAAACCTTTAAGCCAATCATTCCAATTGTGGGACTTCAGTGTTGGGTTTGAACTGTAGGTTTAAGTTTAAGATTATTAAAAGTTTGATATTTGACAGTTTTCTGGTGTCCTTTTCTCTCTGGTTCATATTTTCTGTGGCTGTCGCAGCAACAACAAGCGATTGTTTTACTGGGCTGCAAAGCAACAGTGCTCCATTCATTTCAATGAGGGGCATCAGCTGGCTGGTGGGAACATTTTGCCGCTACGTTATAATGAACTGTCAGGGTGTATAAAACAACGTTTGAAACGGACAGCCCGGCATGCTGACCCAAGAGTCCTTGACCTCTGACTGATGCACAAACCCGCTAACTCTAAATCTAATTCTCAGGAATCTAATAAATGCCTGGATGCCCTTCCCATTTCTGGAAATGTTATGAAAGCTACATGAATGCTGCACTCCTTCATGGAGAGATGCCATGTTGTAGAGATCCTTGGAATACCTGAAGCCCTGTGGCTCTTATCACAGCGTTGTGGAGTTCAGAGGCTGGGTTTCTTTCTGGCCTCCTGATCCACCCCACGGAGTGAGGTGGAGATCTGCTTAGGGATGGTTCCTGCCATGTCCTCCTCCCACAGGGCTGGTTGTCATGGAGGTCTCTCCAGCGGGTCAGGATGCCCGTCTTCTTTTCTGATAGGGGAAGCCATGGCTACAAACACCAGGATAACGCCTGGTTGAAAACTTGTTACAATAAACTCTTCTTTCTTGACTGAAACCCATCGGTGTTTGTTTGACTCTCATTGAAGCAGGCTTGTGCTAATGATCAGTCACCAGCTGATCCTGAATACCAGCCAGGACTGCTACTACATGTTGTGGAGCACAACAGGAAGAATGACACTCACCGTTTCTCCGGAGTCATGGGTGGAACTCGGCGTCTGTGCAATGTCTTCAGAAGGAAATCGTCGCGACACGTTGTATTTTCATAGGAAGCCATCAGCGTGCATTAGAAAGGTTGTATGTTCGATCTGGACCATGGTGACAAAATCTGAACAGTGTTGCGTGTTTATCACAATGCCCACGGATTTTTAAGTAACTTTTAAAACAACGTGTGTGTGTGTGTGTGTGTGTGTGTGTGTGTGTGTGTGTGTGTGTGTGTGTGTGTGTGTGTGTGTGTGTGTGTGTGTGTGTGTGTGTGTGTGTGTGTGTGTGTGTGTGTGTGTGTGTTGAAATTAGCAACAACAATTATATTAGGTATTTTTCAGATTTTTGTTCAATTTCATGTACAGAAAAATTCACTGCGACGGAATGAAGAATGGCCTAGGCTAGAAATTGCCATGCCTAAAGTGCTTTTCCCTGCCTGCCAATTGTTTTAAGTCTAATTCTTGCTTGCGGCCCAGACTCTATTCTTGAAAATCCCAGCAGGCTCGGGAGAGTCTAAGATCAAGATGTCTGTTCTGAAGAAGCTTAGGTGTGATATTCACTCAGCTTCCATACTAGGAAGTACTAAACTATGCTGATGCGCTTGCAGGTAGTGTGCTTGACTGTTTGCAACCATGATTGAGCTTGCAGGTGCCTAACCTGCCACAAGGAGTCAGTGCACCTCACAAAATCCTTGTCTACATTTCAACTCTTGGTCGCAATGACGCAGCTATTTGGGGACTTTGCGTCCACATCATCCAGGAGCCCGCAACTCTGTCAGTCGACTTCGGAGTCGGTAGTTCACTTCAATCACAGACACGCCCACATGTGAAATCTCTTTGGGATATGGTCAGCCAGATTGAGACAAAGGCTGATGTCCATGCGGTGTTCATATTAGTTACTGGCACTCCAGCTGGTTTTACCCGGTTCTGGGTTGGCTGAAGGCCGGGCGTGCTTTTTGGGGTAATAGGGGGTGACAAATGGCTGGACAAAGATGTGACCTTTCAGGAGAAAGGGGTCAGGGTTCAGGGTTCATTGTACAGCTGTTGAACTGTGTCTTACAGAAGGCTGAGCGGCGCTACGGAGCTGAGACAGTTGTGTGTCAGAGCAAACCGGCCGGCTACATCAACCCACAGTAAGGAATATCGGGTTACCTTTCCACAGCAACGCCAACAACAGGTGATCGCGTGACTGCAGAGAAGAGCAGGCTGATGCTTTATCGGATGTTGTCTTTGTTTCTGACTGACTTATTGTTGTTACTCATGTATTTTTGATACCGAGTATCTTTCGCACTCAATATAACAGTCCATCACTGGATCCTCCTGAGACCCAGCTAACGTGCGTGCGTGCGTGCGTGCGTGCGTGCGTGCGTGCGTGCGTGCGTGCGTGCGTGCGTGCGTGCGTGCCCCAATAGTAAGGAAATATTAGGTTACTTTTCCACAACAACGCCAAAAGCAGGTGATAGTGGAGTCGGACTGAGTAGTACTGTGTTCATTAAAACGGTATTGGGTTTTCCTGTCTGAGTGTCTTTCACACTCAAATGACTCTTTTATGTATATTGGGACCGTTGTCTGTGATGTTTGCCAACCTGTATAGTGAGCAGGAAACTGCTGAATGCACCAGGAAGTGGAAGAAAATAGGCTGTTTTGGCAATCTGTCAATCTTTAATTGAAGTTGAGTTACTCTAAATCAAATCCTTAACACCTTGATGTGCATAATTCAATTCAGTATCAATCATTCAGAATTTCAAAAAATTCAAGCCATAATTCGAGCTGATTGTCAAGCTATTTCCTATTTTCATGGGCTTTTTGAGAGAAGGCTTAAGTTTTGAGTTGAAAGCTGGTGTGCCTAAAATGAAGTATCTCAAGGGCCTACACATTCAAAGACGTCACACGTTGATGAGTCGAACATTTTGAATAATATTGTTTTCTTTTTTTTTAAATCTGGGGAGAGCAGATCGCAAATGATCATTCTGACAGAGCAAAACCAAGCAGATTTCAGGTTCGTTTTTCTGCAGCTTGAGTAATGAATAGCTAGCGGTCAGCTCACAATGCGCTTGGGGCCTGGACTGGTCACTGGTTTTGGGAGCTGAACGTGAATGATTATTTCACTCGTTTATTATTTCACTCTTTATTAAATTTAAACGGTATTATCTTGTGAAATATATAATTTTTGAGGATTGATATTAAGGGAAGAATCCAGTGTGAATGGTCTTATGGAATAATGGACATTCTGTGGTGACAACTATTGATTCTGGTCATGTGGGATAGGGCTGATATGAGGCCGTTATCGGGCCTATGTTCATAAAGGGTTGAAGTAGGCATGCTGATCTAAGAACAGTTTCACCCGGTTCTATAATAGCAGTCAGTATTCTAGAAAATGCCCAATGGACATCACCGAATCACCTCCTAAACTGACACTGCAAATCTATGTTGCACATTCAAAAGGATAATTTGATTTGTTCATTCATCAGGGAGATTTCAGATTCTGCTGTCTCCCAGAACCAAATGGGATGAGAAAAGGGTTTTATGCATAAGACAAGACCACCCAGTGTCACTTTGGTAATGTATAATCCCTATGGCAAACACACACAATGTTGTGTGAAGGTCTCATTCTTACTGCTCCTATCTAGTAGTCACACCTAAGAGAAAGGTGGTCACAAACACCTGGTTAACATCAGTTAGGTCTCTTCTCCTTTATTAGTATGGTGCAAAACCACCCCGCTCTTTCATACAGCTGATCAGCTGACACAGAGTACAAAGCATAGGGTGACACCAGAGTCCAAACCTCCAATTATCAGACACACCTTTCAGGCTTAGTCTTCTCCAGATACCTCGGGAAAGAGGGCGAGCTGTTCTACCGGTTTGTGCGGTTTTGCCATCCCGGTCTCAAACGTGAACGTGTTAATCAAACGCCTAAAGAGCTTATCACGAGTTTGACGTGATAGCAAGACGGCTTTTAAATGACTGTCGCTGGATTTGGGGTTGAATCTCAAATCACGTATTGTATAATATGCCAGATATGTAAGCGAGAAGATTATTGAACCATAGTATGCTGAAAATAGTCGCTATTACAACAGTTAGCAACCAACTCGCTAGCAATTGCTAAATTCTTATGACTAGTCCAAGTACTAAGATAGTAGTAGCCTATTACAGGCCTGTAAGCAATTAAAACGGCCAGTGGGAAAACCCATGAAGTTCAAAGATGCTATTTTGTTTTGTAAACCTGATAAGAAATGTTAATTGTATCTAGTTGTGTCTAATTGTGTCTAGCTAAAAATTCCAATTCATGACAAAGTATTATACCCTATCTGTCCCGATACTGGCTTACTTGATTACGCTACTGAATAGTAGGTACACCATCATAGTACGGACTCGTGCGTAGAACACCGTACGCGATTTGAGGTTCAGTTGGATTTGTGACTCGTTGGAAAAGTGTAGCCGTTGAGCCAACATAGATCCCCATTAATGATGTCCTATCTGTTTGCGTACATAATCGCCTGACATCAAAACTAGACGCCCGACATTTCAAACGTGATAGTGATTTTATCTTTCGATTAGGCACATGTATTAAAACGTTACACCTCCAGACCGCAGTGGGAGTTTAAATAACGTCTTCTGGTCATTTATGCATTATGCTGGCATAACTGTAAACATCTTACACTTTGCTTATGACATGTTGACGGCCGAGGAGCCTGATGACCTTATAGTTTTGTATCACTAGAGGGCAGTGCAACCTCAATATATGTTACTATATTATTTGTGGTACTGTTTTGTTGTCCTGTTCTTGTGACTGTATGGCTTTCGTCAGGTCCTGCAATGAAAGTGAGATCTGTACTATCCTGGTTTAAATAATGGTCATATAAAGCGTCTGGTAGAATCTTTTTTACCAGCACACAGAATGTGTTTAACGTATGAAACAGGCGTCACAGCTCATTTGGATAACGGTTGGATTTGGAAATGAAGTACGATCCGATTTGGCAAAGATACTATATCAATATCACGGGTTCATTATGACTGTCAAATATTTTTTATACATAGTGAGCTATATATGATTTTGAGGGACAGTTCTACAGGTCCTAATAATAAAATAATAATGCTCTGTTCAAGAAATATCAGTAATCAAATGCAATTTACGGAGCTCTCCGTATATTATTTTCGCAAAGACAGCAATGATTCCTGTCTGCCAAATTTGACATCCTAGCCCCTCCTTGTTTTTGCTCTCACTCGCTCCTTTTACACGCTCACGCGCCCTCCCCCCGGTCCAGCTTGGCTCTGCATTTGGAAGGCTGATCTTGTGCGCAAAAAATCCCTGACATTTGAGGCGCTCCCGGGATTTAGCGAGCATGCCCAGTGGCCAAAGCCTGCTTCGAGGCAAGAGGCGTACATTCGATTCATACCAAGCATAGCCTGCGCGTCAAGTCGACTTTACAGCTGGCTGTAAAGGTTAGAAGGAACTGTCGCTACCGTTTTGTCCGAACCGGTTCTTTTTACACACTATTTGCAAGTATTTTACAAACGACATTTGCGCTGGGACGGGAACTATCGTGTAGTTAATTTTGCGCATAGAAAAGTTTAAGTGAAGGCTGGGCCTTTGCTGTGTGGATTGCCCCGTCCACGTAAAATCTAGCTGACTGCGGTCGCGTCGTAATTTTTCCTCGACTCGGTTAAATGCTTCTTACGAAAATGGATCTGTTGAACTATCAATTTTTGGACAAAATGAACAACAACATTGGCATTCTCTGCTATGAAGGTAAACACTTTAATCGTCTGCGTGATTTTGATTGTTTGGAAACTTTGTTTCTAAGGGTGTAACAACATTGCAACAACCCAGGATATACATTGTAATAACATATCAAATCGCTGGTTACTCTGTTGCGTGTTATTGTTTTCCTCCCATGTTTTAAAACTGGAATGTTCTTTAAAAACTTTTCAGCGTAGCATGCAACATTTTGAAGAACTGCTTCTAGCACAGTGCTGTGTTTTTATGGAGTACCCTACATAGAACATTATTATCATAGCCGTATTGTTTTTATTTGGAACCTCAAACTGCTTAAAATGATTCAGGAGAGGGAACATAAATTCTCTGGAGAATGTGGAGTAGGCTACTTTGTTGCGAACGCATCTGACGTCATCACTCGTATGGTTTCCCTTTTTTCTGGCGTTGATTTGACTTCACATTCTCATAACACTCTGGTGTAATTCTTTGAATGAATATTCACTTGTCATACTGCTCAATGCATGTATAATAAAGTTTGTGACATGCTAATTTCTGCCCTGTAACTTTTTTTTTTAAAGAAAGGCTTCTACCACAACATTATTTCCAGAATCGCGGTGTAACGACGGTGTTTCAGTATGTTAGCGTTTTAAACATTTTGGCGGACGATCTTCTGCACAGCCATTATTATCATACTATTTTAACCCTTTTCAAATCAAACGGGGCCCAACGACTGATTTACGGTATTAACCAAAAATACTGGATTTACTTCTTTAATTGAATTATTGAAGTCATTATGTTATGTTTAGTGTGTGAGAGAGATCATTTCAACTCTGACTAAACTTTTACTGACCCATTTGATTTACAATTTGTTTTTATCTGATGTTTTTTCTATAATTAACTTCCTATTACTGCTTGTGACAGAGCTGTTTCCTACCTTCTAACACGTGCATGCGTGAATGTCAGGTCTTTCCATCCACTAGGTCAGCATTAACTCAGAAGAATTCCACAGTTTGATAGTGATGTGTTCTGGATGGCCAGAACCTTGGATCTATCACAGCCAAAATAATTCAGTCCTCATGGATTGGCTTTATTCAATTTCTTCCTTATCCAGTGTACACCTTAATCCACATTTGTTTGGCATATTAATCTCCACACGGTGTGTGGTGAAACCAGTTATTTCATGGGGGTGCAGGTTGTCTGTATGCTGTGCCAGGTCCACATGGTCACTCCCTCTGGTTCCAGTTCTGTGTAACGGGTTTCCTGACTCTGTGAATAGTTCTGTCCGGAATGTAATACCGTAAAGGCTCAGAGACTTCAAATACTTTTTCTGGAAATCATTCCGGTTACTTAGCGATATCTGTGCTTGATTTGGTTTGTTGGAATGGTGTTTCAGAAGTCCCTAAAGTTCAGCTGCTTGCCCTTTGACCCCCTGGGAGGCTGAAGCCAGTGCTCAACACAGGAACATTTTTCGGATAACGTTTGAACCCAGCCAGGAGTACTGCAGGGCTGCCATGTCAGGGGAGATGGTGGTCCTGGGGTCACAAACGAGCAGACTGTCCTCCTGTTACCACTTCAGTGTCTGTCAGTTCTCCAATGTGAGCCAGCCTTCTCTCTTGATCTGTTCCTCTCACTCGTTGTCTTTTTCTGCACTCTTTTTTTAGATCTCTCTCTCCCTCTTTGTCTGTCTCTCTGATCTTATCGTCCGTTGTGGTGAATTAAAAGCAGAGCTAGGGACTGATATGTTCTTTGTTTGAAGCCGTGACCAGAGCTGTTATAGCCTACCTGTGAGGTGTTAAACCCGATATCACCAGCTCCCAGCTTCTATCTGATCTGTGGAATGTTAACATTAAGAATGCCACACCAAACATAGTGTTTAATTTCGACGGCTACTTTCAACTTTCCACAAATCCATCTCAGTTACTAGAAGGTTGCCTGCCAAACCATCACTGGCCTGTCCCTCTGGTGCAGTAAAAGGGCTCGATGAGCTCAGGAGAATTACTCAAAACTAAATGTAACCTTTTTTTCCGGCCCTAAATAGATAATCTTCCGACGTAATATTGTCCAATCAGAATTTCCAAATTCACTGGTTCTCTATTAATTCTTGATGAAGGGAAAAAAAATCCAATATCAGGAAAAACAAAACAGCGCGGTTTTGAGGAACGCCCACCCTTCTAACCAAAACAATGAAGGCTTTTATTTAGCATTATTAAACTAGTTAATAAGGGCATAATGCACAGTACAGTTGGCAGACACTAGAACACATCGGACACGGTAAAGCCCCCAGAACATCTCTCCTGGCTTGTGAGAAGACCAGGTCTGTATTCGATGGAACCCGCTGCTCATTCCACTGCTGGAACGTTGGAAATCCCTCAATAAGCCGCATGCTGGATGGACTCTGTCAGATCCCCCACAGTCCAGCTACATCAGCATTCTGGGTACTGAAGGGAGTTGCTGTGTGCCGGGGTGAATCATTCCTCTGGAAGCGTAGCTCCTTCAGGGCCTAGTATACGTTGTTCATTTCATAGGAAGTATTTACACTACTTCCTCCAGTCTGCCTGGCCTTCCTTTCCTTTGCGTGTGGTTTATTACATGTCCATTGATGTGGGCTCAAGCTCTCCTCTTCTGCAGTGATGTCCGCGACCTAGCGGTGGAACTCGGGTTTTACCGAGGGGTGGGGGGGTTTGGTCTCTTCTGGATTTACCGGGTTGTGGTCAAGGCCCTGTAGAAGCAGATGACAGCATTCGGATGTGCCTGTCGGAGACGGAGAGGTGGATGGGCCAGCCGGTCTAGCAGGGCGTGTGGGAGACCAGCAGCGACCCGGAGATGAGTGCCACACACAGAAACAGGACGGCCGCGTTCACCAGACGGAACCTCATATTTCCACCCGGCCGGCGCCGAGCTTCCATCTGGTCTCCTCTCATTTTCTGGGTCAGAGGCTCAACCACCAGGCCCTCTCCAGATTGTTCAGATTTTGCTTTGGGGAGTGTTGTATGCCATTCCAACAGCTTTGTGTTCTGTTGCTGTGGAACGTGTTTCCAATAAACAGGGAGGGGACCGTTTGTACTCTTGACAATACGACGGTTCCGATGACGAAGGCCTTGGAATGTTCCAGCACATCTCCAGACCATCTTCTATGCTGGGTCATGAAAGGCAGCCCGTTCCTTACATTGTGCACTCCGTGTAGACGCTTGCCCAAAGTAGTGTACTATGAAGGGAATAGGGTCCCATCTGGAATGTATTCTGTGATTATCTTTTGTTTCAGACCATTAAATGACGGTATTTGATGACTGATTTATCACAGCTGTGACTAGTTGTCTTCTATCAGTATAGTTCACCTCCCTCACTCTCTGTCTTTCAAGAGTGGATAATGACTAGCCCTGTTAGCACCAGAGCAGGACAGTACTGAGGACTTCCTGCCTTGTTCAGCTGGTTGATTGACTGCAACAGAAAAGACGCTCTCTGCTCTGATAGGTCAGTGTAGACCAATCAATGTCAGAACAGCAGGTTAGAACAATTTGGGCTAACTCTGGATGCAAAACGTACAGACTAGCGTATGAGCGCGCACACACGCATGCAGCTGCTGTGTTTCCCGGGTATTTTAAATATCCCATTAAACAGAACATTACACCCACATTTTGTGTACCGGTCGGTTCTGGGCAATATCTGCAGTTCGGACCCGTTCGCTGCCCCTTGGTGTCTTTGAATGGGATGTAGTGGTCAGATCCCCAATGGGGCTGGACGCCGACGCTCTCCAGTACTGACTGCAGTGTGGCCTGTGTTTATTCAGCCTCGAGTGGGATCGCTGATCTCAGATCAGTGACCTCCGTTAATGTGCACGGGTTCATTGCTTTCTGAAAGGATGAGCTGTTCCTGGATCAGCCCTTCTTAGGCCGCATGGTCCTCGGTACCGCCTCTGTCCCTGTCGTCTTTGCTGCTTGGCCAGTCATGTGACCTGGTGACAGGATAGAAATACATCGTCCGTCTGTGTCCGGGAGCTCCTGTGCTTGACCGCCTGTCTGAGTCCAGGCCTGGCTGGTCGGCAGAAGGCTGGTGGATCAGTTATTTTGGATGCAGCTCTGAGGATGAGCGAGCACATGTTTGGTGGTCTATTCCAGCCTGTAGATATGCCGTGGGACCTCACCAGGTGGTAAAGATAGATGTTCAGCTCACAGGGGCTCAGACGGCCTCCTGTCTCTCTGTTCAGATGACCTCTTCGTTTGGGGAATGTGTGTTTTCACTGTGTTTACATGGCCGAAGCAAGTAAACAAATAATAGATAAACACAGGGCGAACTAATTATCAGACAGTAAACATTACCTGGACACCTGCCGACACAACCGCACAAGCTGTTTCACAGTATTACTAGCTACATGTAGTGTAGCACTGCACTGAGGTCAGGTATGAACTGGTTGACCTCTTCTTGTGGAAACAGGACCTGTTTTGATATTTCACCAAACAGATAGCTTATCTCTGTTCTCATTAAAAAAAATATTATTTGAGACTGTCTCATCTCTCCTGTGTCTGTCTCATGTCTTACTTTCTGGTCTGTCCCTGACTGTCTGTCTGTCATTGGCTACATTGTCCTTATGACTGGTTGTGGCTGGCCTGTTATTGGCTACCTCGGGTGTCATCGCGAACGGCTGTTCTGCTCTGTTCCTGCCCTAGTCTCTGTCTATCTGCCTGCATGGAAAAATGCTGACTGTCACTTTTACTGCTGAACAGGAAAAAAACGTTTTGTTTTCAGAAGAGAGGAAGGACACCCGTGAAGCCTTTGGCCCTTTGTTGTCCGGTCCAACGGTCTCTCTCTCTCTGTCTCTTTTTCGCTCGCTCGCTCGCTCTCATCAGTAAAGGCCTGTCATTGGTGGTTCTCAAATAGCCTGGTCACACATCTGTTTGGGTTTGTCTCGCCACCTCAGTTTGAATAGTTGAGGTGAACGGATCGGGTAAAACTCCACAAACAGATCCGCTACCATGCTAGAAATGGAACTAGAATGGAGATGGATTATGGTTTAGACACCAGCCGCCCAGGGAACTGGAGGGAGCTTTGTCGTGTCTTTTTGATTGTTTTTTTTTTTCATGCAAGTGGCTTTCTTCATGCCTTTCCCAACTAAAATGATTCATGCATTTTAAACCCTCCCAGGCCAGGAAAGCAGTTCACGAATGCCCGCCAAATATATCACTCTGTGGGGGATTGAGATACCAGGTCCACTACTCGACCGTTGGTTATCTTGCCAATAAGGAAATGGTCTGGTCCTGAGACATATATTTAGAACCTGTGTATTTTGGAATAGTTGTTGCTGATTGGCACAGAAGGAGTTCTAGAATGTAGAATTATTAATCAGGACTAGAATCCTCATTAATTTTTGATATAGGTGACATGAGTCATGAGATGAATGACTGAGTTGTTTAAACAACATAGTCAGTCAAATGGTAGCAGGAATTACTTTTAAAAAAATCTGTGAATTCATGCATGTTTTGTTGCACAAGACGCAAACCGGTCTTTGTTCCATAATAAAACGAAGGACCGGCTGACATCTGTAGTACCTGAAACATAACTACATAAAATATCTGTAGGCAAACATTATTTTGATCAAAACTGGCTAAGGCTGGGTAAAACGTGTTTCTCCTTAAGAATGGCATGTGTATGATCTCTATTGACTCTAACCACCATCCAGGTGTTTGAATTTGTTTATTATTTATTATATTTTTAAAACATTTTTCCTCCAGGTAGTGTGTTTTCAAAAACAGTCATCCATTGTTTTCATGATGTCATCCACACCAACCAAGTGTTTTTCGAAGAGATCACGAAAAACTATATTTAAACCTTCATATACTTTATTAATATATACTGTTGAACTAATAAAAACATACATTTTGCACTATAAACATAACCCCGGTGAGTGCAGATGGCATCATAGAAGGTCCGGTTGAGAGTCTGTTTATCGTAGTAGCCTGCCTGGAAAAAACAGTTTCAACTCCTGAAGTAACATCTGTGATCAGGCTCGTCATTTGGCTACTTATGTTCTGAATTGGTCCATTACAGTGAGGGCATTTATCACCAATATGACATGAGTAGTGGGTCTTTGTATGCCCCTGTCTGCTTGGACTGTAGTTATCCATCAGAAGAAAACACAAGGAGCTCAACATCACTGTGGTCAAATGAATGATTATTCATCCTATACTACTTTCTAATATAAACGAGTACATCTGCAAACCTGCCTTCAGTCAAAGCCAAAATGTTGTTTCAACAACACCCTCAGCCGGGCTACCCCCTCGTCCTCAACCGGGCTACCCCCTCGTCCTCGGCCGGGCTACCCCCTCGTCCTCAGCCTCAGCCGGGCTACCCCCCGTCCTCAACCGGGCTACCCCCCGTCCTCAACCGGGCTACCCCCTCGTCCTCGGCCGGGCTACCCCCTCGTCCTCAGCCTCAGCCGGGCTACCCCCTCGTCCTCGGCCGGGCTACCCCCTCGTCCTCAGCCGGGCTACCCCCTCGTCCTCAGCCGGGCTAACATAATAACATAAGTGAAAACTCTCTATACCTTTGTCTTTCATCCGATCAAACAGAAAGGGTCCATCTCTCCTAACTGATCAGTGTCTATCTTTTATTTAGTATTTTTTAGATGAAAGGTATATTCTTACTAACTCACTGTTTATTCTGAGGACAGCGTGAGAACTCATTGTGGATTGTTGGAAAGGCAGGGAGATGAGGAAGAAAGATTCTCTTGTTTTGCTTTTTTCAACTTTTTTATCCAGACCCCAAAAGATACCGTCCTGTTCTTCCTCTTTTTCTTCCTCCTTGCTCCGTTCATTTCCAACACTAAATGTCCTGTAGCTAACCATGTTAATTGATTAAGTTCAGTTTCTGTGGTTTGTGTTGGGGTTGTGTTGCTTGCTTTGTCACTGTGTTGTCCTATGTTGTTGTTTTGTGTTGGGTTTTGAGTTGCATGTATTGGTTGAATAGATAATCAGACAAGCCGCCCCACTACAGTCCTCTGTCTGCACCCCCCCTGCCAAAAACAATGATGTCATCCCTGTCGCCATGGAGTCCGCTCAGACCAGCAGAAACACGTCAGTCAGGACAAGGCCAAGTAATGTCCCGCTTGTTTAGGATGCTCCATCCCGCCTCATGTTCTACTGGCTTCTAACTAAACGCTTTGCAAATGTTCTTCATTCCAACACGTGCCGTTTGATCCGTTCCCAGTGCCAGTGTGCTGCATAATCAACGTGTAGGTAGCCTGCCAGCTCCGCGATGCCCGCGTGTCTGTATGTCAGGCCTGTGATCTGCCCGTCACTGTAGTGCCATGTCCACTGGGCACTGTTCGAAGCCTCTGAGTTGAGGCGGTGCAGTTGGACTGACCCAGCGGAAAGTCCCCAAGCCGTTAACAGCAGTGATTCTGCGGTCTCCTTCCCAGACAGGGAACACTCCGCGCCGCTGTCATCCTGGCTCCATCTCCAAGAAATGAAAACCGCATACGTTTATATTAGCTTGTTTGTTGTTCAAACATTTCAGCAAGTTTCCTGCGCAGCCTCACCCCAACCCCCTCACCCCAACCCCCTTTATTCAGCGTTTCATAGTATATTAGACTTTCAGCAAAAAATAGTGTGTTTTACTTTATAACACAGCTGCTCCACCCTACTGTAATTAGGCAAGACAGAACCGGGTTCTATGTTCGGACAAGTCATCCTCACACCCGAATGCTTTTGTGTTGTTCTGTTTGTCCAGGTGAGACGGAACTGGGTTCTAGGTTCGGACAAGTCATCCTAACTACTGAATGCTTTTGTGTTGTTCTGTGTCCAGGCGAGGCAGCGCTGCGTGGTGATCCCAGAATGCACCAGTCCATGTCCCTTTCATCGTCTGGCATCACCAACCACAGTCACCGGACCGGCCCTCCTCCAATCAGCCCCAACAAACGCCGGCTGAGCCTCGGCACTGGGCCGGATCAACAGGACGGTGGGCCGGACCAAGACTGCGACGAGCACGTGGCCAAGATGAGCAGGTTGTTTGCTGCTAAGCTGTAAGTTGACAGACACTTGTTGAAGGAAGTTTGTGTTGGCACATCGTATGTCACAAGCCTTCATTTAGCACAATATTCTGAGGCATTTTCAGGCATTATTGATCGAGGAGAGAAGTTGAGAAAGATGGCGGGTAGAGGATGGTGATGAAATGGCAACGGTCATGAATGGATGTCCAAGCCTGCTTTTAGATCTGAAACTCCACCTTTTTAAAGACTACAAAGACTGAAGTAACAACCCCACCTGACCTGACTCTACCCCCTGTGGTGAAACCACCACCCAAAACCTGCTACAGCTTTTGCTCCTGAAGAAACAACAAAAAAACACGCCATGGTACATTGCTGTTTTTGCTGTTGATTGCAGATGGCTGCAGTAGTTAGTTAGCCAGCAGCGTCCTGTTCCACCGCTGTCCTGCTGGACGCCTGAGGGAGGACGTCCTTCCTGAAGCTTGATCGGCATGGTCCCGCAGAGCCCCAGGATTCCTCACATACCATGCCTGTGATGTGAGCACATGGCTGGCATGAGGATCCCAATGGCACCCTGTCCTCTGCCTCAGGCCCCATGAGCTGTACGCTGTGTTTAAACTCTGCCGCAGATACATGGTGGGATGGTACCAGTGGGGGGCTTGACGGTGGCCAGGGGGAGGGTCTGTCGGTGGCCAGGGGGAGGGTCTGTCGGTGGCCAGGGGGAGGGTCTGTCGGTGGCCAGGGGGAGGGTCTGTCTGGTGGTGGGTGGAGGAGGCCCCCGTGGTGGGTGGAGGAGGCCCCCGTGGTGGGTGGAGGGTCCAGCAAAGGAGGCGCCTCATTCATGTTTCTCCTCTCTGGGAGAGTTGCTAGGGGGGCTTGTTTCATAAGGCCACGGACTTGACTATTTATTGATGAAGAACTCACCATGGTGTTAGGTGCGACAGACAGACAGACAGACAGACAGACAGACAGACAGACAGACAGACAGACAGACAGACAGACAGACAGACAGACAGACAGACAGACAGACAGACAGACAGACAGACAGACAGACAGACAGACAGACAGACAGACAGACAGACAGACTAGAGAACACCAAGGTCTATTGCCAGTTCACAACTTGAGTGTTGAGGTGAGAATTAGGAGCTGTGTTAGAGAGACAAAACACTGATCTACAGAAATCTTAACTTTTTGCCAAAACGTGTAATGAATAGACATGGCTATTATGGTTTAAGGCAACTTCCATAAAGTATTTCTGCAAATGCATGTTATTTTGTGGTTCTGAGTATCTGACTGTTTACTTGGTTCAACGGTACTCCTCAGTCTTTCCTTGGACAGGTGTTGTAGTTAGTCCGTAGGTGCAATTTTATTTCTACGATTGAGATCTCGGGGATTGTTGGTGTGTGCTCGTACGTGCTCGTGCGTGTGCGCGTGCTCGTGCTCGTGCGCGTGTGTGCTCGTGCGTGTTTGAGTGTTGGAATACTGGGGTCAAGGGTCACATTGATCCTTAGTTCTTTCTTACTTTTTCTATGTTTTTTGTTTGTCTTTCTCTCCTTTCTCTAGTTTCTATAATGGTGCCAGGATAGCCCTGGGGAGAGTTTGGGGGTAGGCATGGGTTGGGACACATGAAAACAAGATACTCTTGTCACAAAATCCTGTAATGAGGAAGTCTGGATCATATTTCCCTTCCAGTCAGGTTTGTTGCAAGGCCATTTGATATCCACAGCGAATAGAGGCTTGTTGAGCAGCAGGGCTCTCTACCGTGTTGTTGACTGGAGTTGCAGTCAGAAGTCAGGCAGCGGAGGCCATTTTCTCCTCCTCAAAACAAAGGCCCCTTATCCTGTCAGGAGGCGGGGGCGCTGGGAGCAGATCTGCTATTGCTACAGCAGAGCCGGGCAAAATGGAGAACAACAAAAAATATCCTCATGAATGACAAGTTCTTGCCATGATAATGAATATAATGATTCATTTGTAATATTGATAAGCGAACTGCTACTGATTTTCCTGAACCACTATCACTAGTTTTATTGTTGTAGACAACTTGTCGCATTTACGGTCACCCAGGTCCTCAGCCAGCTCAGGCATGGGTGTGGTTCAGATGAACACTTTCTCCGTATGTTTTCCATGACCGTCTTGGTTGAGCTTAGCCACGGTTCGTGGTTAGACCTCGACCGGGGGGGGGGCTGTGTTCAAACTTCTGCTGCTGTTTCTGGGAACTCTGCTAGCATGGTGTTCTCATGGCCAGTAGACTGCAGAGGAGCACTGCCAAGGCGGTCAGAAATCCAACTTCAATGTTATTTTACACACAGCTTTTTTTCGTGTGTGTGTGTGTGTGTGTGTGTGTGTGTGTGTGTGTGTGTGTGTGTGTGAGAGACCACTTTGATGTTTGTTTTGGTTCCCCCGTTTTATGTTAATATTCTCCCTCCTGCTTTGCCTTGCTTCCAGAGACTTTATTACTCTGTTTTATAGTTTATGTTCGGATTTGATTCAATACGATATTTTCATTGCAGAAAGAATTGTGCTGCGCTCAATCTTAAACACATTGGTTTCTCTGAATGAGGAATCATTTGGTCATCCTTAATGATTCACAGATGGTGTTCAACTTGGTGTGCATCCATTTATTCATAAAGATACTGTAACTGCCTTTCATCTTTTACTTAATGCCTAACTACTGTTGATTCTTTGCATGTCAGAAGTTCAATAAGCTTTGAGCTGTTGAGATTAGTGCAATCTACGTGTGAGTAATCTGTTTGATTGAGATTAAAAATGTAGTCTTTAAATTGAAATTAAAATTAATCTACAGTTTAAGATTTATTGCGTTGACGGAATAGTTGAATCTTTATGGTATATCTCTGTGGTCGTCAGTAATGAGAGACAGCCTACTGCTTTTTTTTGGTAATATTTTGTCTGTTTTGCTATTATGGTCTTGTTGTTCAAACATTTCAGCAAGTTTCCTGCGCAGCCTCACCCCAACCCCCTCACCCCAACCCCCTCACCCTAACGACTTCATAGCCGGTTTGGGGAAAGTCGAACATCAAGACATGTCCGTCTTGCCAACACGCTCTAATCACATCCTTGTTCAAGGAAGAAGTGTTATCAGACACATTGGCTCTGTTAGGACACTGTCCTCCAGACACCAACCACAGTTAAGCGTGCAGGGCCAGATCTGCCACAAGGGGTTGCCAAGTGTGATTGGACAATCCTGTCTGACCGCCACTCAGTGCCATACACTGCCCTATGTGGTGTCTTTCACCTGGCTGCAGTGACCTAGTTTAACTGCATCAGTCCAGAAGACAGGCATAATTCAGTGGTTCCAGAAGACATTTATCTCTTGGAACTTCTCTCCATCTGTCTCTCTGTGTGAACCTGGGGTTAGACCTCTCCAGCCTGATTGACTCCAGATGTTTCCTGTATCTTTCAGAGAAATGCTGGGTTAAGGTGACACACTCACATAAGCTGAGTGGGTCCACTGACCTGGTTAGAACAGGAACAGCCAGCTTGCCTGTCAACTTTTGTGAGGTTTTCTCAAACCAAAGGACACTGAAACACAACTGTGAGAAACACTCCAGTGGGTTTTATTGCTCTATTAACTACGTTTTAATTTCGAAGCAAGTCTCTCGGCCTGTAAATGAAGTCTTGGAGCTAAGAGTTCTTATATAAAGTGCGATCAACTGCTATATCTTCCAACAACTCTTTCCAAATTCTAAGGATTAACAGTTAATATGAATGCCTTTATATTTGTGGGGAATTTCCATCTGTGCTTGTAGGTGGCAGTGCAACCATGGGGCCAGATCCACACGGTCACCAGTTGCCATGGGGCCAGATCCACACGGTCACCAGTTGCCATGGGGCCAGATCCACACGGTCACCAGTTGCCATGGGGCCGGATCCACACGGTCACCAGTCTAACTGTTAATGCAAGTTCTGATTATTACAAAATACTGTCTTCAGACTGCACTCGGATCACAACTGTCCTGTTCTGTTCTGTGTACCACTTGCCTCTAAGACTCGGTAACATGTTGGGGTTTAACTGGCGTGCCTCTAAGACTCGGTAACATGTTGGGGTTTAACTGGCGTGCCTCTAAGACCCGGGTACTGGGCCGGCATTCATGCCAGTCTTTATAGTGAGGGGTGCTGGGCCGGCATTCATGCCAGTCTTTATAGTGGGGGGTGCTGGGCCGGCATTCATGCCAGTCTTTATAGTGTGGGGTGCTGGGCATTCATGCCAGTCTTTATAGTG
>JACXGJ010005968.1:0-36581 GCA_016801105.1 Esox niger | reverse complement strand
TTAGGGGGAAAGGGGAAGGAGGTGGGCGGGGGGGTTAGTGGAAAGAGGGAAGGAGTTGGGTGGGTGAGGGGGACTGCAGGCTTTCAATATTTATTCTAATATTTAATATATTTTTCCGACATTAAGTAAATGAACCGAAACATTTGGTGCTGTTAAAATCCTATGTAATAGTTAAGCTATGTGGCCTGGTCTCCGGGAATCAGGATCCTTCTGTGGTGCCGACTGGAATGTGGTTGTCGGCAGGGTGGAAAGGGCTATATGATGGTGGTGTGTGTGGGGGGGGCGTTTACCCGTGCATGTGCATCGGCATGCATGCACATGCGTGTGTGTGTACACATACGTGTGTGTGTGTGTGTGTGTGTGTGTGTGTGTGTCTGCGTGTGGCTGCATGTCTGCGTGTCTGTGTGTGAACATGCTTCTGTTATCTAAATAATGGGATTGATACTGAGACACCTAAGAACTGGCCTTTATGATTCCAAAGCATCCTAAGCACTGAAACCATGTGACCTGCATCCACTGACTTAATGACTGCAGAACCACGTAGAGGGAAGGTCTCCAGGGACACAGGCAAGGGAGTCATGAATGGACGTCCGTGACAACAGTTTTGAAAATATAAACTTTATTGTTCTATTATAAAATACAAACCAATGGAAAGCTAATTCTTTGAGGAAATATGTCTAAAATACTTGGTTTTTTTACATTTTCAATTCTCTCTATTACAGTATAAAACATCCATATGAATAATAAATATTTTTGTATTTACATAGACCAGAAGGGTGATATTCAGTGCATGACAAACCCATGTGTTAAGGGAAAATTTCCAGAGTAGAAAGAAGAACGTTTCCAAAATATTCTATTTGCTGCCCTTGAGAAATCTGTGTATACTAATAGACTGGAATAACAGTTTACTAAAAACATTGCTTAACATCACTATTGATAGAATATTTTCTTGTTTTTTCCATTGGCTTATAACAGGTGCACATTTCATTATTCTCTAACATCAGCATAAATATATATTTCTATATATATATTTCTATACATATTATTTACAACTTTTTGGTTTCTTTTAGCTGATATACAAGACATACACCCTTTGTAGTGGCAGTTTTTTCAAGGTTTTCCCTTGAATATATAGGACACAGCCATAGAAATATAATGGATAAAATGGTGCCTTACTGACAGCCTCACAACGGGGAAACAGTTCTATATATCTATTTCTATGTGCACTGCTAAATTGGAAAATCTTCTGTCTGTCCACTGTAAACTTGAGAAATATGATATTAGATTACACTACACAGCCATGTGTTTTTGCCACAGCGGGGCAATGTCTTGAGTCTTTGTCAGCATAGACGGTATACCATAGCATAATAGCAATGGGTTGCAGGGATGACTGTAGGCCTCACTAATTAGCAGGTCAAACTCAGTTCTCTTGGAGTGCCACTATCGATCTCCTACCAACACATACATCTAGTTTATTTAATCTAATTCAGTGTATTGGCACTACATTCAAACCATTCATACACATTACAGATCCCGTCCTAACGAATTCCAGGTTGACATAAAATTGTCTAAAATGTTTGTGTTATCCTTGGACGTGGCTACAACGTCGAGCAATTTAACGTCAGTAACCGTGGTTCAGTAAATCGCCGCGGTAACTCCGGGTTGAGGTGTAGCGGATTCCAGGGCAATCTAAACAAAGAGGGCGAGTGTGGTGAGCAAGAAGGGAAATCATAACGGCTTGGCCCTTGTCCAGGACCAAAGTACATAGCAATTGGGGGAGAGGACTGCACATCCCGGGAGATTGTAACTTCACACAGTTCTATGTGAGAATAGTAGATTCGGCAAGCAAATGAAAACAAAACCGGGATGTCTAAAATAAACCCGCTCTTGTTAGAGTTCTTCACCGGTTTATGAGAGACCGTGCTTGTGGTTCCTTTGCCACAGAGACATCTGTCTGACACCGTGTCCGCTCTCCCCTTACTCCTGCAGTATCTTGGAAGGTCGGAGAGGGCGAAAGCCATAAATCCCAGTCTCTCTCAGACAAATTTTGCTTGTTTATCTCTTGCCACAATTCAATTTCCTGTGTAAATACTTCCTTTTACCCAATCAGTCTCTTTGTCTTGTAACTTTTGTTGCCACAGTGACGATTGGTTTCCATTCCAATCTACACGGTTGAATGGCAACAACACTTAAATACCCAGTGAGCAAACTTACAACTGTCACAGTACCACTGTTTGGAGCACACGCCTGTGCACGCGCAACACGCACCCTCGTTGTGCACCCTGTAATCGGCATTGTGCTTCTTCATCCCCTACTTTTATATATATTTATACGAAACTAAACCCGGACTTAACCCTAGCGCTCCCGACGTTCCAACTGTTCACATGCTACTGTCTCCCAACCCATGTCCTCCTGGTTCCCAGGATCAGAGACACTGGTGTGAGGTCTGTGTGCTCGTGCAGTTGAGGCAGCTAACGTGGCAGCACCAGTGAAACGTACAGTGACACCTCTCTGTGATCTTCTCCGTCCGGGTCTTGAAACCCCTGCCGCAGCACAGCAGCTCACACCCATCGAGCGCCGGAGACGAGCTGTTACAGGTCCTCCCCGAGGTACCATGGGTACCCGTCTTGCCATTGTAAGAGCAGAAGTTGGGCGACTTCTCAAAGTAGACCAGGTCTCTGGACGACGGTGGTTTGTGGGCGGGGTTCTCGGGCTCGAGGTGGCGCGGGTCAGCGCGGTGGGAGGCACGGTTGGAGCCCTTGTTGGCATAGACGACGCGGGAGGCGCCATCGAAGCGGTCCTTCAGGAAGTCCCCAACGGCGCGGAAGCTGGGGAGACGCATCCAGCAGGTCCGGACAGTGCATGAGCCCGACATGCCATGACACTTGCACTCCTGGCGCATCTCTGACGACACCGTCTGAGGATTAACAGGCAAAAAGACGTGAGGTGGACAAATATGACCCAGAGGAAGGTGAGCAATGAAGTGTGGAAGAATGTCAAGAGAAAAAAAACATGGAGTGAATTTTAAAAAGGTGAACATGAAGACAGAACAAGGGTTGCAATTGCAGTGTCATTCAAAAGTGAGAGAGTGAATGCAGTATTGAGTTCAGATAATCAAAATCTATCACTATTTTATTAGAGACACCAAAGACTGGGAGAGTGAATATAGTCGATAGTTCTGAGAACAGCAACCAGTCTCTAGTTCTGAGAACAGCAACCAGTCTCAAGTTCTGAGAACAGCAACCAGTCTCAAGTTCTGAGAACAGCAACCAGTCTCAAGTTCTGAGAACAGTAACTAGTCTTAAGTTCTGAGAACAGTAACCAGTCTCAAGTTCTGAGAACAGCAACCAGTCTCAAGTTCTGAGAACAGTAACCAGTCTCAGTTTCTGAGAATAGTAACCAGTCTCAAGTTCTGAGAACAGCAACCAGTCTCAAGTTCTGAGAACAGTAACCAGTCTCAGTTTCTGAGAACAGTAACCAGTCTCAGTTTCTGAGAACAGCAACCAGTCTCTAGTTCCGAGAACATCAACCAGTCTCAGGTTCTGAGAACAGTAACCAGTCTCAGTTTCTGAGAATAGTAACCAGTCCCAAGTTCTGAGAACAGTAACCAGTCCCAAGTTCTGAGAACAGCAACCAGACTAAAGTTTTGAGAACAGTAACCAGTCCCAAGTTCTGAGAACAGTAACCAGTCCCAAGTTTTGAGAACAGTAACCAGTCCCAAGTTCTGATAACAGTAACCAGTCCGAAGTTCTGAGAACAGTAACCAGTCTCAGTTTCTGAGAATAGTAACCAGTCCCAAGTTCTGAGAACAGTAACCAGTCCCAAGTTCTGAGAACAGCAACCAGACTAAAGTTTTGAGAACAGTAACCAGTCCCAAGTTCTGAGAACAGTAACCAGTCCCAAGTTTTGAGAACAGTAACCAGTCCCAAGTTCTGAGAACAGTAACCAGTCCCAAGTTTTGAGAACAGTAACCAGTCCCAAGTTCTGATAACAGTAACCAGTCCGAAGTTCTGAGAACAGTAACCAGTGTAATGTACTCTCTCACCATTCTCCCTGCCTCATTGTTGTGAAGGTTGGTGAGGTATCGAAGATCCCTTCCTCTCTCGCTAGAGTCCACAAATTCCCGACTGAATATCCTTCCGAAGTCCACATTGTCACTGCACCCGCCCCAGTGCCAGTCCGGGCCTCCAGGCCCCCGGCGACGATAGTCACAGGTGCACGACTCAATGGCCCCCTCAGAGCAGGAGCGGGCGACCGCATGGGTCACCCCTGCACTGGTGATGGCAAACACAAACGCTGTCTCTCGGCAACCTGACATGACAACAGCAGAAATTCTGATTAGGACTATTCAACCTTTATGGCAGTGGATGGCCTATTTGTGCGTATTTTTGCCTATTTTGGCCTATTTGTGCCTATTTGTGCACAATCTGTTCTGAATGATAACTCAGTAATGCCAGAATATTGAGCTATGTATAGATATGCTTTTCCTTTCCCAAAGGGCAAATCCCAAGAAGAGAGTCCAAGATTCCACGAAATTGTGCAACAGAAAGGCCCAATGCTTGACTTAGTGAGGAGGCCAGGAGGGACAACAGACAACTCACCACGGTTGACGATTTTGCCAAATATTGCCGGGCTGTGGGTGGTCGGGCAATTCCAGCGGCGATTCCTGAACTGCCATTTGCACTCCTTGATAGCTGTGTGCAGGCCGGCTGAGATAGCGTGGAGGATCCCTGGGTTCTGCCGGATTAGGCGCCGTTGGCGTCGGCTCAGCAGGGCCAAGCTGGGGTCTAGAACCAACTGGACATTCTTGGAGTTGGTGAGGAGGTTGGCAGAAGAGGCCACATTCACAATCCCCCTGGCACAGAGCAAGACAAGACAGATTGGAATCAGTCACAGTTAAAGAGAAAGGCTCAGGTTTTGGTCCTTTTTTACATAAAAAATGATTAACCAAAAAATATCATATTTATTTATCCTTTCATGTGATTCTGATATAAATTGATAATGTAAACAGTTAAATTTTAATTTTAATATCAGCCACAATTATATAGTACATTTTATTCGATATGATATGATTATGGTTGACGTTATTGACCACATCGTGATTGCCTTATTGAATTGTCAGTCTACTACATTTATGGTTTCAGCTACCGTGCCTAATTGTTGTGTGTCTCCTGCAAACCCTATGCAATCAGAAAGACACATAATTATTTAACTGACTGACCAAGCCTGACGTTTACGCGCGCGCGCTCGGTCCCGGCTATGGGACGTAATTATCCCATCTACGGATATCTATTTAAATTCAGTTTTTTTCTCTCCCGGTGTGTATGCGTAATATTTCGGACAGATTTTTGTAATGATGATTGGCCACGAATTCACGCACACGTAGCTAATTTTAAGAAAATCATAACAAATTAAACAATAATGATATCCCCTGTATAAAGCTTGCAACACAGTATCATTGCAAGGCTGTCCAAAATGTATTTGAATTACTCATTGACCAAAATTATTCATGCAAATATATTGTTTGCAGTAGCCTAGCTATAATATAGGAATTACATGCATATTATATCACTGACATTGCCTAACATTAAAAATGAAAAATATATTTTTCTCGTAAACTGTACGAGAACAAATTGGACTGTCTGCAATATATTCACATATTACTAGACAGACATTGGCACGTGAATGCATATTCGTCCTACAGTTCATACAGGGTGGGACGTTTAGTACATATGATAATATGACTCAGAATAGCCTTCGATCTGAAATGGTAATACTCTCTTCCTTAAAATGAATCCATTTTTAATTAATCCCACATTGGACAGAATTTTTTGTTTCGCGTTCAAGCCACACTGTCGAAATGACAAGGGACGAGAGAGAAATACGGAGCGGGACAGAGGGGGGGGTGGGGGCCTAAATTGAATAAACATGGACTGCAACCGTTCCCAAAATAAACAAAATCGTTAACAAATGGAAGAATAGAGATTCCCTTATATTACGTAATTCAAAAAAGAATGCAATTAATTTCGATCGAATACGGGGAAATTAGTCAACCCTCTAATTGGGAGACGTCCAAATCCCCTAAATCTCGTGTCTTGGTTTTCGAGTTGAAATAAACTGACATTATGAAGCCGGTGCCAACAACAACACATTACTATTTCGAGCAGGGAACAGGCGTAACAATTTATATTTTAGTATTGATTCAGTTCATCTAGAAGCAAAGGAACTGCATCTTCAGGCAAGAAACCACTAGGTTATACGGCGGCTCTTGTGCATCAGGCTCGCTCCGTCGAAATGAGCATAGCCTATTCTAGGTCCTTGGGAGGAGCATTTAATTGAATGAATACATCAAACATTAACTCATCTACTCACCACCACCGGCCGCTATTGTTGACTGCCCCCGTGCCTGAGAGCGACGAAACCAGCAGGATGCACGCGGCTTTCACCCCCAGAAGCAGTGCGAGGACTCTCATTGTGTCTTCAATTAGAATGCAAAGGGAGAGGAAATGTCAAAGTTCTACATCTAAATTTCAAGCAGTTTGTACAGTATACCTGGATGTAATAATAACAGTCTAGAATTGTATTTCATTCGAAACATAAATAAATCTAATAGAGGACACATCTGTTCCCTTCTCCAGCCACAACTCATCAATAAAACTGATCACATCTGATAATTAAAAAATATATGTATATTTTTTTACAATAGCAGTGACATCTTGCATTACAGAAGTTTCGCGTATAGTAGATTTTCTGTAGACTACAGGTGTATCTATCTCCATCATAATTTTTCTGCGCAGGTTATCAAATTAGAGCAGGTAACGCATCAACTTGTACTCACCACACCACATTCCAGAGATACTTTAGAGGCGATAAACAACTAGGAGCCTGTCCTTTAATAAAGGCCTGAAATGAATCTGGTGAGGAGACAGACAGGTTGCTAAATTAGGCTTCGTCTAGTTGTGCAGCTGAAGTGTAATGTCCAGGCGAGGCTGCAGGATGCTGCGGCTGGAGTCGCTACTGCTGCTGTTCTCTTCACGCGCTCTCTCTGTCTAACTCTGCAGTGATGCTCTGGACAGCAGCAGCGCATTGAACGCGTGGGACAGTCCCGAAGACTTGATCCCCTCGGTGAGTGATAGGCGACACATTCTTCTCTTATTGAGCACTACAAGAGGAATAAAAAAGGGATTTGCTGCTCTCATCTCCCTCTGTTTTTTCTGCCCTCTCTTCAATAGGATTGGAAGGAGGGATAGTTAATTCTCTTCATAGGGCACAATGAATATAGAAAACAAAACCGGACAGGAAAAAGGAGAAATGAAAAGAAAATAATAGCCAGGGCAACCCACCAGTGTTGCACATATTACTAACGGAATCTAACGCTAATCAAAGAGCCCATCGAAATCTTGGAAATCTGTTTTAATAATGCTTAATATATTTTCCCACTGCCTCACGCTCTGTCTTCCACCTAGTCTTCCTGAATTAAGTCCCTCTCAAGTCAAAACACTGACATATGTGTGCCTGTGTGTTGAGATTTGCTGTGACTGCGAGTTCTCACAGTGGGGTGTTCTCTTGCCGTTATCCTGCACGCGCAAAGCAGGTCCGTGTCACCGTACAGTAGCCTACGGTTACAGCAGAATATGAGCCATCTAAACTGCCCTTTTTACCCGCTGCTTGGATTACACCCTTAACCGCGTCTCCTCCTTCTTTCTCAAACTCTCTCGTATACATTCTCAAGATGTTTTCAGTGGCTTGCCCAATTTCCCTGCCTTCTCATTGCCTTCTCGTTGCATCAGCGTTTAGTCTACCATGTATTTATTCTTAATTCAAATAATGGCAACTTGTTTGCGTATTATAGGTATTTCATAGTTCTAGGGTCAAATGCCTCGCTCTCACGTAGTCTTTGGGCACGCACAGAAGAACACACACACGCACACGCACACGAATATATAGACTACACGCGTACACTCCCCCATCCACACACACGTGATAATTAACAAATTAATCAACGTGTGACCCAGACCGAAGTTCATGTATGTTGATTCAAATAGGCCTTTTTGCGAAAGGGTCAGGACGCTGAAATAATTATTTTTAATCATTCACATTTGAGGTTATGAATCATATTTTGAATGATTGAGGAGGTTTGATAAATGTCAACCGAAAGGGAATCTGGAATCCGATATGAATTCATTCCCCAAACATCTGGCTCACAGACCTCCCTCGATGCATGTGGCTGTTGATCACAGCAGCTGCCACAGTGCAGCGTCTCCAACTATCTATTCACATCTATTCAGACTGAATGGAATATGAGCAAATATCCCCCACAGACACAGGGAAAGACAAGCCATTGAAATCAGTCTGCTTGGTGTCCTTATACTGTTTTATCGGTATATGGCTGGAGAAGGGCGTTGTTTGTGATCAACCACATCGCAAAGGAATTATGGCATCTGATCATTTTTTGCTCTCCTTCTGCACGCCCCACCACTCCCTTCACCCCCCCCCCCCTTTTGGTTTAAAGACATGATAGCAAAAGGAAGTCAACTTTTGTCCAGCGGGTTTAATGAGTGCTATCCTACATCGATTATACTCTTGCTTCTTAAAGGTGCTGCTCAAACTGGCTTCCTGGGGCACTCATGCGACACCGAGCAGATTAGAGCCCCCAATCCGGATAAAGGGACGCCTTTTATATACAAATCAACTTCAAATCACTTTTTAAGCCACTTAGATATACACGCCAAGCTAGAATGCTAATGCACTTTTCATTGAAGGAGCTTAGGGAATAGAAGGAGCTTAAATGAAGAATTGGTGTCACTATGCGAACCGGCTGCGGTTCACGGGGGTTTTAACTCAATTCTATGAAACCACATCACACGTTTTTTGTTATATTAAACCTTAACATTTGTAAGGGGGCTAAAATGAAGAGAAAATTGATAGTGTATCTGAGTGCACCTGCCTATATAATTCGAATACAGTCACGCCAAATAACTTTGAATCATGGACATGCCACATTCAATAAGATTTTAGTTAAACTAAGGGATATCCCATGGTCTTTCTTGTCGTTACATATCAACCACCCTGAACCGGCTGGTTGAGAACTTCATCAGAGGCCCCGCATCTCATCTGGTGCGTTTGTCATACTTGGGGAACTGTGGTCTCCGAAGGCTACAAGCCAGACAGGAGGATGGGTTTTCTTTTGGCACAAGTTAATTTAATGGAAACTTGCCAGATTTACACTTTTCGTAGGTTGTTGTGTCATTTTTCTTAGGCCTAGAAAAAAATATATGAAGAGGGACACGTAACGTAGTAATTGAAAATGTTTGACGTTTTATAATAAGCCATGACTACTTCTCTGGGATAGCAATAGTTTATTATTTTGGTCAGATAAATGACATTGAACATAGCCTTTATTTCCTTATGTATGCAACGTTTCATAATAACATCTTTATTTTGTCCCCTGAAAGAAGCAAACTATTACCAAATGAAGAAATTGTTTCGAACACAATAATAAAGAACAGACGCGTTGATTGAGGTGGGAGGAAAAGGAAGACAAGGGGGAGGAAGAGGGAGTCGGGGGGAAGAAGAGTGGGAACAGATGACTGTGTAAGTATTGTTGGAGCGCGGGGAGAGCCGCGCGCCTGCCTGCTGCTGCGGTACGGAGCTCTCCCTATCATACAGTATGCACGCAACGAACCCCAACCACAGAGATCTTTAGTCATGTGTAACCTGGATATTTCTATCTTTAATTTACACTTGGCCACATTTCCATAAAACATTTGTCTAGATTAGATTCAACTGAACACCTTCAGTGTTATAATGAAAAAATATAGTTTTTCTCCATTCGTTTCTGGGGAGTCAGAACTCCCTGTCACAATGGATGTGTTCCAATAAAATGCATTTGGATACTACGATAGGACACTGTTAGAATGCACAACTCTTTGGCTTTCGATCAAATTCACATGAAAAATACTCCTGGCATCTGTTGACGATGCATTTCTCATAAGGTCAATACATTGAAAACAACCGCCTGTAGTGGCATCTCCCCTCCCTTGTTTCTTCTCCCCCTCCCCTTCACGTTCGCCCCAAACTATTCTGCTCCCTTTCTTGGCTCCTCGTTCTTTTTGAGGCACATCGATAATCTTCCCCGCTTGTTCAACATTTTTCGTTTAATCGATTTGCACATCACTTTTTTAATGTCACTTCGGGAAATAATTTTATCAAAATGGAGATATCACATAAATTCCGTTGGGACCAAATCCTGATTTTGGCAGCGGCACTTATGTCACCTGCAATCACGTAAGTAGCCTGAGATCGAGATCAGTAGGTGAAATTGTGAGGCTTGGTTAGAATTCCGGGAATTATGAGTAATTTAAACGAAAATGAAAATCGGAGGAATATTTTCGCTGATGTAGATTCATGAGTCTTATCTAGTGATCTATTTTAGGCTAGTTAAATAACTTGGTGCAAATTATTCAAATGCCTTGCCGTCTGCGTTCAGCTGTTTCACTAACCTGCCTATTGCTGCCTGCTGACTGCTAACTTCTGCCCTCAAAATTTCATACATTTAGATTTTTTCCTGATTTGTAACATACATACATGCACGTGCGCGCGGAGACACACACGTATACACACACACACACACACACACACACACACACGCACACACACACACACACACAAACACACAAACATCCAGTGCAGCGGTACAAATGGGGATATCAACATTGAATTTCCCCCCCAAAAAATTGTTGGTAGCATTTACTTAAACTTAACCCCAAACGTAACTCCTAATGCCTAATCCTAACTACAACGATAACTTTTACCCTAAACCTATCCATTAAGCCAATAAGTAGCCCTTTTCAAGCTGTCCCATGTCCTTCGCATCTTTTTGAGAAATGTTTATCCCCATTTTCAAAGTGAAACCTTATAACACTCTTGCAGAAACCACTCTCTCTCACACACATACACAGACACACAGAGATACGCGTACAGCAAAACAGAGCTGGTTTTGTAACAATACTATCCACGTCTCTACTGCTACAGCTTCACACTGCACCTCTATACTAACATTTATGAAAACAACAGCTGACAAACGTGTAAATACAGTAGGCAGAATGGCAATTCCAGAGATATGTCAACGTACAAATGTAGGTCCTCGAAAATCCCACTTGCCCAGACTTGAGTGTTAACTTATGTCTCGGCGAATGCTATTCAGCGAGTCTTCATTTCAGATCAATCTCAGGCCTTTCGGGTGCATTGCTCTCTCTCTCTCTCTCTCTCTCTCTCGGTGTGATTGATCAAGCCTTTGCCAGCTATGTCCCCTCCCTCCTCAACACACTGTCCATGTCCCAGGGTGCTGTGTAATGACATCCTGGGCCTGAAGGTGGCAGGAGACCCGGTGTTGACTTCCAACTCGGTATGCATGCGACTGGCAGGTCTGAGCAAGCGCCAGATGCGCCTGTGTCTTCGGAGCCCTGATGTGACGGCCTCAGCCCTGCAGGGAATACAGGTGACCCGGTTCGATCGCACGGCAACACCGTTCAATGCGGCATTTTACACGCGGCCTGGGCAGGTGTCCCGCCCCGTCCGGGAGCCCCGGGTCCGAGACGGACAACCACGGGGTTTTTGTCCTGTTGTTTTCATGTTTTTGTTTACGTGTGTCCAGGTGGCCATTCACGAGTGCCAGCATCAGCTCAGAGACCAGCGGTGGAACTGTTCCACTCTGGAGAGCCACGACAAGCTGCCCCACCAGAGCGCCATCCTCAACCGGGGTGAGGGAAAATACGGTACTTTGGAAGGGCTGGGCACTGGACTAGGTGCCTCTCCTGACCCGGTAACCTGATCGAGGGAAAAACTCCAGCGTCCCAACCCCAGTCAAAAAAGTTGCTACATTATATAGGGCATAGGTAGAAGTGTAAAACTTAAACTTAAAGGGAAATTGATTCTTGTCTTGCTATGCATTATTCTATGTAAAGTATAATAATAGGATGTAAGTTATCCTGTGGTGTGCAGTTTGCTCCCATTGTGTTGACATCATGGCTCTGACGTGTCTCTCCGACCCCAGGCTTCAGGGAGAGTGCTTTCTCTCTGTCCCTGCTGGCAGCGGGTGTGGCCCATTCTGTGGCATCCGCCTGCAGCCTGGGCAAGCTCCGGGGCTGCGGCTGCGAGGCAAAGCGTCGACTGGACGATGACAAGATCCGCCTTAAACTGACCCAGCTGCAGCTGCAGACCCTCCAGAGGGGCGGGGCCAGAGCAAGCGTGGTGGGTGGCGGCGGTGGTGGAGGGCCACGCCCCCAGGAGTTTGCAAATGTGCCAGCAAGTCCTGTTTCTGACCACCCTTCCCCCCTCCTCAAGTCACTGCCAAAGGACCTCAGCCCCCTGCAGGAGACCTGGGAGTGGGGGGGCTGTAGCCATGACGCCCGCTTTGGGGAGAGATTCTCCAGGGATTGGTTAGACTCTCGGGGGTCTCCAAGAGATATCCATGCACGCATGAAAATGCACAACAACAGAGTGGGCAGACAGGTAAGATACTCTGAGTTAGGCTGGGTTTTTAATCTTTGTTAATCACATTCACGGTTTACGCTTTCCCAATTTCCATCTGTACTCGTTATGCATATAGTTATAATATTAACAACCCTTCAACAAACTATTAGCTGATAAGCAGTTACTTGCTAAGGTTAGGGTTAGGTTTACAGTAAGGTTAAGGTTAGGGTTAGGTTTACAGTAAGGTTAGGGTTAGGTTTACAGTAAGGTTAGGGTTAGGGTTAGGTTTACAGTAAGGTTAGGATTAGGGTTAGGTTTACAGTAAGGTAAGGGATAAGGGTTAGGATCAATGTTAGTGGAAGGGTTAGTAGACAGTTATTTTAAATGTACCTGATATTCAGTAGATAATCTAAAGAGTATCTATAGAACAAAATGTGTGACTCTCATAACAAAGCGATCAGATTTACCTTTAAATATATTTATAATTGTCACCCCTCAAACATTGCTATCAATGACACTGAGATGCTGGTTTTCTCCCTGAACAGATAGTGACAGACAACATGAGGAGGAAGTGCAAGTGCCATGGCACCTCAGGCAGCTGCCAGTTCAAGACATGCTGGCACGAGTCCCCTGAGTTCAGGCTGCTGGGGTCCCTGCTCAGGGACAAGTTCCTGTCCGCCATCTTCATCAACTCCCAGAATAAGAACAATGGAGTGTTCAACCCCCGGGTCACGGCCGGGACGGGGTCCGGCACGGGGGACGTCGGGGGCGCGGACAACGGCGGTCGGCGGATTGTGTCCCGTGAGCTGGTCTACTTTGAGAAATCTCCGGACTTCTGCGAGCGGGAGCCGTCCCTGGACTCCCTGGGCACCCAGGGCCGCATCTGCAACAAGACCAGCCACAGCATGGACAGCTGCGGGGCCCTGTGCTGCGGCCGCGGGCACAACATCCTGAAACAGACGCGCAGTGACAGGTGCCACTGCCGCTTCCACTGGTGCTGCTACGTCCTCTGCGAGGAGTGTCGGGTCACGGAGTGGGTCAACGTCTGCAAGTAGCCCAGCGGACCGCCCAGACTGTCCGGGACACCCAGACCGGCCCACCCCGACCGGCCCATCCAGGGGGATGTGTATTACCTGATATTTTATTGGGATCCCTATTAGCCCAGTTGACAGGTGTTATTACAGGCTCTCTGATGTACCGGCGACCCTCTGACTCTCTAAACCCAGGTCCGGCACCCAGGTCCGGCACCCAGGTCCGGCACCCAGGTCCGGCCACACACAGCTAATGCGTGCCAATGTTAAGTACACCATGGGCCATCCAAGACAACTGCCCACTTTTACTCCTCTTTGTGCTTTGGGACATGTACAAGCAGGGATGGGTAGAGTTGATTTTTGATAACGGCGAAACAACCCAGAAACGCCTGGATCTCAAAGCAACCGAAAATGCCTGGCCCTGCACACAAGGAATCCACAAGAGAGAGCCACTGTTTCTGGATAGCAGGCTACTTGGTTAGGGCGTGGTCACATTCTTTCATGTCCTTCTCGTCTGTCCTTCTCCAGGTTTCTTCTGGACATTTCCAGGACACCAGATGGCAAAATCCACCCTTTAACTCAGTCCAATGTACACACATTCACCGAGCCAGACCTTTCATTGGATTGTTTGTTTGTCTTTGCGCCGGTTAAGTCTCCCACAGAATCTGTTTATCCTCAAGTTCTCTCTCCTTTTTCTTTTTTCTTTCCATCATCTGGGATCTATTTTCCCTTTGTTGCCTGTTGTTATTCTCAAAATGCCAAGTCAGAGATTGAAGAAGAGGTGACTCATGTCATCTATGTAGCCTGTTTGGATGCAGCCCTTTCAGCCATGAAAATCAGAATGCCCTGGACCCCATCTGCTCAGAAACAAAGAACAAGTCAAACGGCAGCAATATGTCACTATTTAAACATAGTAATGCTACTGTCGCTGTGTACAGATTCTGCGTGTACAAGAAAAACTTGTATTCTTTTTCTATGTACATTTCTAATTTGTCTTCCTTGCGTGGCGTCTGCCGTGTGGGACCAGTTCATGAAACATATGTGGCCCAGTGACTGAATGTGGCTCTGCTCAGGATCGTGAGGCTGAACGGATGCCGTTACTGTCAACAAGGCCTAAACACACCAGTGAGAACGCTGGGAGCGGGGCATGCCATGCCATGAGATCTGATAGAGTGTGGTAATGAACTCCAGGGGACACTCATGCTCATTGGAGATTTTGCACCTGTGCCCTCAAGACTAGAGGGTTTAAATTATTTAATGGCGGTCTCTCAAGTACATGAACCAGGAACTAAATAATCAGATCTCAAGAGGACCAGGAATGATGGTTCCGTAATACATTGCCGCTGCCAAATGGAATCAGATCTGGGATCTAGTGAGGACAGTTTGATCTGCCTACGTTTTTAAAATCCTCCACAGAGAAAAACCCATGTTCTGCTCTCAGATAAAGCAGAGAAGCATTGCTCCAATGGAATACTTTTGATTAATCTCCGAACTGATGTTCTGCTCACCTGGAAATGCCTTAGAACTGTTAAAATCATAATCGTGACCACACATGTTGTATTATTGCTGTTGGGTTTGGTGATGTCTTTTAAGGAATGAATATAATTATTGTCACAAATATGCCTCCACTATTTTCTAGTAGCTGATCACTCATTCTGTCATTCGTTTTCATGCTATTAAAAGTATGGGTAGGAGGGTATAAAGATGCATACTTCATGGGAAATATTGACAACCGGGACACATGGAGGGTACACTGTAAAACCAGGCCAGCGACGCGCTCTCTTCTCACGACCCTTATCAGGCTTTGAGGTACTGGATACACATCAATTAGGCCCACGATGAACCTCACACAGGAGAGTTGGCGAGACTCGTTTTACTGGCTCCCGTCTTCGAGAAATGGTAGGTCTTTTCTATGGCGTATTGTTTCCTGAAATAATAGCTTTTTTACTGAAGCAGAGAAAAGAGAGAGGGTAAATTATACTAGGGCGTGTGTAGTGTGTGTGTGTGTGTGTGTGTGTGTGTGTGTGTGTGTGTGTGTGTGTGTGATTGAGATCCACATCTGTGAGTAGATCTGTGGACCCCACAAAGATTAGCATCTAAATATAACCTGGAAAATCAGGTTTTATATCAGGACATAAAGAAAATGCTATTTTCACTTAGGGGTCATGGGGGGAATTGTGTCAGAATATATATATATATAAGACTCGAACCCAGGTTGCCCATGAGGAAAGCTTCACTGTTAACCATCCAACCACACTATTAGTATAGCCTCATGTGGCTACCCTGATCAAGTCTTCTTTTGCCACTGGCCATTTCAACAGCAAGATGGCCATTCGGGAATGATATTGTTACAGTTAAACTGACCAATATTTCTTACTAAGTTTACCTCCACCACAGAGTCTATGAACTGTATGGCGTTTGCCACTGGTCTTTTTAACAGCGTATTAGCCAGTAATAAGCTCTACCAGTATCTACTAACTTACTGGAATAGTTAAGAATTGAGCAATTGCTGGCGAGTCTGCCAAAGCTATTTCATTTCATGGCATAAGAACGTATGTTTTTCTTTCATGGCATAAGAACATACTTTTGTCTTTCATTCGTGAATGACATTGATACAGTAACTATCAATAAAGTTGACGATAACTAACTTTTGCATCAAGTGAAAAGCAGAGAGAATCGTGGAATGTAGCAGAAAATAGTCGCAATATTGTATAATTTAGTTTTATTGTGGACCACAAATAAAATGAATAAATGTCGTTGCTCTCAATAGATTCGAACTTAAGTCTTCCATGTGAAAGTCACTGTCTACCACTACGACATGGAAGTACACATTTCATAGTCTCTCGAAACATTGAGCATTGTGTTCATCTGACTAACGTTTTTTGTAAAATGTACCTCCATCATAGCGTCTGTGAACTGTAAGGCTTTTGCCACTGGCGGTTTTAACAGCATATTAGCCAGTAATAGGCTTATTGGTATCTACTACCTTCCGAGGAATATTCATAAGACTTGAGCAATTGCTAGCGAGACTGAAGGTGTACTTTTCCATGCCAGAAACATAACTATATACAGTTTTAGTTAAGGCTTTCTATGAAGTAAATACTGTATGTTGTAGACAGCAAATTTGTTTGCCTATCCTGACACAAAACGCATGCGCGGATGCGTACTTCGAAAACCCATTAGAAACAGACGCAATATAGGCGTAAACAGTTTTATTTCAGGCTTACTACAATGTAGATACTAAAGGTTTTAGCCAGAAAAGTTTTCATCAATATGGTGTAATTCATACTTTGCTTGTGAGGAGAGCCGAATACGGGACCTACAGTTGGCAGGTCCGCTTTGCTAACCACTACGCGATTTAACAAGTGCTGTATATACATATATATATATATATATATATATATATATATATATATATATATATATATATATATACATTTGGCCGGTCCTAAAAAATATAAAAAGGCTGTTTCAGAGTTAGGGCTAGTTTTAGGGTTAAGAGTGGGGGAATATAGGATTTTGAGTGGGAATGCATTTCATATATGTGTGTGTGTGTGTGTGTGTGTGTGTGTTGTGAGCAATGGATCATCTGTCCAGAGTTAACAGCCTATGAAGATTCATGGCACAATGTTGCTGGTGAGTACGCTGTGTCCTGCACATTAACCCAGAAACAGACAGGGCTTCTAGGTGTCTAACACATCCATCCCACATACAGTCCACCGCCTGGCTAGAGTTGAGACAAGGGCATTCATAGATCGACACATATGGGTTATGCTCTGTTAATGCGATCCAGCTGGATCTTCGGGGGATCCGGCTTTGTTTTAGGCCTTTAATTATCAATATAACTTTGTCAGTGTGAACACGAGTTGGCTGATTGAGACATCCCATTGATAGACTGTAAAAGCGACTGGCCTAATGTCTGCATGAAGCGTGTTGGTCCTGGCATTTGGCGAGAAGTGGAGACTATGGGGGACGGCGTGGTATGGGATTGGAATGATGTGGGATTACGGGATCTCTGGTTTGGATTGTTTCATTCCTTCATCGTTTCACCCTGGAGCGGCTTCTGTTGCTGCGAAGGGGAATTTCCTGTCACTATTTCTAACCATGTGTGAGACAGAGATGTTGGACAGGCCTGAATCGCTTTGTCTACCCCTCATTCTCCCAATCCCTCTCTTTCTCTTACTCTTTCTCTCTCCCTTGTTCTCTATGTCACCCCCCCCAATCTCATTGGTCCCCCGCTATAGCTGCTCTCTGCACAGTAACATATCAACTGCCCCTAATGACAACCAGACCCAGCTGAATTAAAAGTAGAGAGAAGGGGGGACGTTAGGAAAGATAAAAGTCCTTGACGTTCACTGACAGGACCATTATACTGTGTGTTTCACGCTATCTCAGGGCCATTTTGATGCACAGGACTGGGCAGCTGGGCAGGGCATGCCACTGGCAAAGACAAAAAAGGATTGAGACTTTTGCATGAAAGATATGTTAGCTAAGCTAGGCTAAAGTTCAAGTTCTTTCATTTAACCCATTGCATTTGTTGAGAGCAGAAATATTAGCATTTCGCTACACCCACAACAAAATAAGCCGTAATGGGGGGGTCCATATACCTGTAGCCCAGGGGCCTCCATCGCAGTAAATATGGCCCTGTATCTACTATGCTTACATACATTAAGGTAAACCCATAGAGGGACACTGATTCAGAGAAACGAAAGAGGACTTTAAAAGTATATTCTGAATAAATACATAGCTCAAAACATCTGCTTCTCGACTGACTCCCATTTAATTTTTGATGTGGGACAAGCAGGGAGAGAGTCAGGCAGAGAGAGAAAACACAAGGAGCCAGCTACCCAGAACATCAAAGCTCTCCATTCCTCTGCCCTCAACGTGCAAGCCCTCATTAGTTCGGCAAGCACAACCAACCAGACCCGTGATTGTGTTTGCCGGGGTGCACTCTGGCAAACACTTCAGAGGAATAGTCTCCTTTAAATTATAACTCCGACCCACCAGTTCTCCAGACCCGCCCCCCCAACCCCCGCCACCCCGTGTCGGCCCCTAACGGCTGTATGGTAACCCCCCTATAACCCCCCCACACTCCCAATGCACACAAACACTCGCCTTCATCCACTCCACCCCAGAGTCTGGTGTGCAGCTGCTAACATCTGCTTCACTCTTTTTTTCATTCGCCTCAACCGCTGAATTGATAAACACATCTATCACATGTAGAGTCGCTGGTAGACAGACGTAGAGTGAACGACACACTACAGGTCCATCGACGCGTGAAGAACTCACTCGTTTAGGTTTTTATCGCTGCCATTTCGCGTGTACACACTTGTAGACGATTAGCCGTTCATCAAGTCACGACCTTTGTCAGAAAAGTGGCTTTTTTGCGATGATATGAGTGCACGGTTTTACAGAATACATCTTGAACGGAGGAAATAAAGACAATATTAGCAGAATCAGTCTTATTGTGCCACAAATAGCTGTTCACCTTTTAGATGATTCAAAGAGGGGTTTTGAGAAAGTCAAGTAAGACTGGGTATGGCGCGTCTGTTTGATGTGTTTGGTCTGGTTTCCATAATAATCTCATAAAAAACAATGTATTTTCCCATTGTTTGACCCATAATGATTCAACAAAAGAATAAAAAACAGAATAATTAAAATGTCCCCACACCACTGTAAGTGGCCTCTTGTGGGAGTGATTTCGTGTAGCCCAAATGTTGCATAGACTCAGCCCATTGTCTCTGGCACACTCTGCCAAGAAGTATCCTTTGGCTTTGGCAACGTTTTAACAGTTCCTCGCTTACTTATTCATTATGGCGATTCTCAGCTGAATTATTTATGAATGTTTGCCTCTAGCCAAATTGATTCACTCTGTAGTCTCTGATATTTGATAAAAAATCTGCTGTCAGTTTTTTTCCGCTATTTATCAGAAAAAAAAACGGTTGGTTGGCATTTATTGCGTTATAGTACAGGCGCGTACAACAACGCAATATTATGAAAGAGCTAACGAGTGTGTTTATCAAACGGCATGCAAACACGTCTTATACTCACACACTTGACCACGGATTAAGCCCTGGTCCTTGTAATGAATGGTTTTACTAACCTTCTATGTAAAACACATTAAATGTTAAACCTGAATAGAAATCACTCCCTAACTACCACCTACTGAGAATGGTACCAGTCCGATGTATTGGGCGCGTGATCGGTCCATCAAAGGGATGGAGTTGTGTGCTTGGTGAGATTACCGTCGCGAGACTTCAGAATCACCCTGTCATGCTTGGTGTCTTCTCGCGAGAGACCTACTGCACTGCCCGAATCCAGCTGGTACGGCTAACGGAGGTAAGTGAAGATGAGATGGACATTGTGAAAATGATGTATAACCAAACTGTAGAAATTCAAGAATGCTGCATTGGCATATGTCGTTAAAGTAAAAAATAATCTAGGTGTTGTTGGTAATGATTCTAGTGAATTATCTGCGTTCATATAGGCCATCAAGACATTGCTTGTTGTCGTGACTGGAAGAAAAGGTGAGAAGCATAATTTGCTTATTGATGGAAATGAGAGCTCCCATGGTACCATTTCTGATTTTTACAGTGTGTCTACATATGATATTTAATAGATTATTATTTCATTAAACCGGCATGTCGTGGTGCAAAGATAGGCTATACTGTATTCCTATTCATATAACGGCGCACTGCCACCATTGAGAGATCTTGCGGGATGACAGATGTGTTTCACAGCAGCGTATGGCCACTGCGTTGCGGGTATTGAAAAATCACCTAATGAAATAAAATGTGGCCATATTTAAGCAATGCTAATTTAAGCAATGTAAAGAGATGGCAGCTGTTGTAGAATGCCTCAGCAGCAGTGCCCGTCGACATGACGGTCAGAACAATAAGATGATCTCTGCTTTAGGCCGACACTGTGTTGAAACGGAGGGCATTTTACCTTTACACATCAATGTCACTGTGGTTTGTAGAACATGTTTTAATAAAAAGATTAGAACTATGAACGGCATGAACCCAGGGGAACAGAGGATTGTGGTTGAAAGGAGCAAGGCCTGCAGTGTGGCATCTGGTTCTACCAGTGTGCCTAGTCTGCCAGTCAATGGTCAGGTGTGCAGGTGTGAAGAAGACATTACCGGTTTCCCTCTGAGCTGGTTCGGTGCTGTTTACTGTGGTTAACGGCCTGACTAGTGGTTGATGGGCTACAGTGTGTCTCATTGGATCTGACTCAGTAAATGTACTGACTCACCATTTGTTCATCTGCCATTCTGCCCTTTAGACCATCTGAGAAATAGCATATTCCAGAATAATTTGTGAACCTGTGACTTGATCACTGCCTCCAGACATTTGCTTGGTGATGTCATGTAGTTGGGAATAACAAGAATAGGAATGTTTCAGTGGTATGCAACTGGGACCAGTTTTCGTGTTTACTCACACGGTCAAGAGGAAACTAGAGGCCTTAACGTTCAGCCTATCTGCCCATCTACTGTGTAGCGGTGAGTTGAGATCTGAGCGCTCGACAACACAGCCAGTCATCCAGCCAGTCAGTGACCATGGGGAACATCTTTGGAAACTTGCTGAAGAGCCTGTTAGGGAAGAAGGAGATGCGGATCCTGATGGTTGGGCTGGACGCTGCCGGGAAAACCACCATCCTGTATAAACTGAAGCTGGGCGAGATTGTCACCACCATCCCCACTATTGGTAATGTCGCTGTCTAACACCCATGGTCACGACTATTTTGGCAAAAACTACTTTGGCAAACGATGAGAGGAAATATAAATGACGAAACAAATAAAATGCTTTTCAGCACAATGATTTTACTTATTCTTAATCGTACTCACCGACAACTGTTTGGGAAGACTTGACAGCTCACAAACAGCCCTTTGTAAACTGTTTATAACACACGTACATCTGGTTTGAAAGGCATTTATAACAATTCATTCCCTCCTCCTGCTTAGGGTTTAACGTGGAGACGGTGGAGTATAAGAACATCAGCTTCACGGTGTGGGACGTCGGCGGTCAGGACAAGATCAGGCCTCTTTGGAGGCATTACTTCCAGAACACACAGGGTAGGTGCAGCGGTTGCTAATAAACGTTAGCTCAGTGGGCTAACAGAGTGTTTTAACAGGTTGTCATTAGCTTCTATAGCCATGTAGAATATCTGCCTATTTCCACAATTTGACATTTTAAGATTATTTTTTAAATCCGAATCGCTGCCCTGAACATAACCACACTGTATAACGCATGCCTAAACTTAACCTTAAATTGAAACCAAAATGTATAATTTTGTTTACAATTTTGAATAGCCAGTTGTGGCTCTTGAATCTGAATTTGGCCTAATCAAATCGGAGCGGAGACCATTGTGATGCGTTAGTCTAGCAGGATGCTCCTGGCTCTCAGTGATCTTGGGACTGCAACGGAGGAGCTTCTAGTAAGCCTGTCTGAGACCCAGACTACCACAGCCTGGTGGCACCTGGGAAACCCTTTGTCAGAACCATGGTCGTTAACACGGTATGACCAAGGTTTGAAATGTCAATCCACAAAGTCCAACAGAGTGGCGGTTTTCGGATACACCTAGAAAATGTACTGCACCCGGCTGTTTTACCGGGTCTATATCCGCCCCTGATTGGATGGGAAGAATAAAAAGGGCTGAGAAACTTGCTACTCTGGGACCAACGCCGGCCACTCCAGGCCTGTGACACATCCATCATCACCATGATATCAGCCTAAGCTTTGGGGGGAGGGCTGACTCACACACTCTTGTTGTAGACATACTTTGATACGTCAATTGGCCCGAATGGGAACATTTCAAACAGTTGTATTGTAAAACATTAGCTCAGGCTTTGTTGGAGCTTCATCACGAGCCAGTGGTGATCTCTCAGACTGAGTCAGGTTGTGCTTCCAGGACTGATCTTCGTGGTGGACAGTAATGACCGCGAGCGGGTGAACGAGGCTCGGGAAGAGCTGATGAGGATGCTGGCTGAGGACGAGCTACGAGACGCTGTGCTCCTTATCTTCGCCAACAAACAGGTATAGGACCGTAAGACTTCCGGTTCTATTCCAACACACCTAGGACATTCATGTTACGTTCCAGTCATTTATCAGACACTCTCACCAAGAGTGACTTGCAGGTGGTGATGTCATGGCCTCTTCCAGCTCATGTGCTTTTCCTCATTGGCATTTTTCTGTTCCTACCTCACACTCGGCGTCCAGGACCTGCCCAACGCCATGAACGCAGCGGAGATCACCGACAAGCTGGGGCTCCACTCCCTCCGCCACCGCAACTGGTACATCCAGGCCACCTGCGCCACCAGCGGGGACGGCCTGTACGAGGGCCTGGACTGGCTGGCCAATCAGCTGAAGAACAAGAAGTGAGTGGACCAATCAGAGGTGAAAGAGGTGAAATCTTAGTCCTTTGCTCTTGAATCAAGAATTGGTAGCGGTTGTAGTTGATCCATTAAGCGAAAAATCCTGACATGGTGGGAGTGAAATATGATTGGTGTGTGGGAAAGGGACTTAGAAAGAAAATCCCTATTCCTTGAGGATTCCTATTGCCATTCCTTGAGGGTGTTTTCAACCTGATGTCAATGATTAAAAAAAATATCACCTTGCAGACGTGTGTCATTCATGTCGATTAATGACATTGAATAAATAATAATTAAACTCATTAATTAGCATCAAGCCTTTAGAACCCCTATTTATTTATTTTATTTATTTATGTATTTATTATTTTCAGATTGGGCAATGTTAGTTTGGTTCGGAACACAATATTATGCATGGTCATGAAGTAAAAACATCTATTGGAAATGAAGTATGGAATTGTATCTGTCGAATGTTATCTATTTAGCCAGTGTCTTCTGACAGTATTCTTCTTTTACATTCAAATTGCTACTGCTGGTTGGAGCAATGCAGTACTGGTAAATATTAATGGACAGTGACATAGATTTGTGTAAAACACGTCCAATATGCAAAAGCATGCTTTTTTTCTATGTCAACTGTACATTTTCAAGTTTTGCTTAACAAGTACAAATATTTACTTGTAAGAATATACCTGAAATATACCTGAATAGAATCATTGTGATTGATATCTTCAATTGTAAATATTGGGATTCATGTATGGACTGATTTATATAGATACATGAATTTAACATTACAGCTTCTGTATCACATTACTTGTATTGAGTTTAATTTTTCATGCGACCGCTGTTTTTGTGGCCTTACGTTGAGAACTCTTTATTTTGATGATGGTTTGTATGTTACTTTCAACACAATTGTGGCGAAATGTATCAGTTAACTTCCCCTCTTCATACTCAATCAAGTCGGTGCAAGATAGAAAGTATTATTACTGTAACAATGTAATTACTTAACATTCCAACTAATAACTAGTATTAAAAAGTATTGAAACAGGGTTTGTTTATTAATGTAAACCGACAAAATTCTGATAGATGGTTGAATTCTACTTAGGAGTACATGCTGTTAGTATTGGTGAGGATGTGTCCAGTAATGCCAGTTTACATGTTAACTGCTCTGGTAAATCAATAAAAAACCTGCATTCATGTTATGTTTCTTGCAACCCTTTAGATTCTGTCTTTCAACCATGTCAGGACTCTTTTTGAGTTATTGGGTGCAACTTGGCGCGCAATGTAGTTCAGCAATTCATAACTCCATTTGGCCCCAGTCCCGGCCTCCTCATATCCCCGGCCCATGTCCAGCCACCCCCCCCAGCTGCTCCCTCCTCCAGCGCTGGCCCCCGACTGTAGTCCCAGCCGGGCACACATCCTCACACAGCCCCGGTTCTGTGTCCCCTTTTCCAGCCCCCCTTCCCTCCATCTGTGTGTCTCCAGGGGTGTGACAGCAGTATGTGGGTCAGAGAGTGCTGGTCTCTGGGCTTATCACCCCCCCCCCCCCCGGGCCCCCCCAGGGCCCCCTGCAGGCAGGCCACAATAGCAACCCCGGGGCCGGTGCCATAGCTGGGATTCTCTGCCGTAACCGGGACACCCCTCACCCAGGGCACAGACACACTGGCAGCAGCCCCAAAGTCAATTCATCAATCTGTGGAAGGGAATGGTGGCCAGCCAGGCTGCAAAAGGCCATGCAGAGGACCGGGGATGGGAGCTTCCACCAGTACCCCCGCCCCCCCCTCGCATCCAGCCACGGACGGACAGACATCCATGGCCAACCGGGAATGATGACGATCCTCTGGCGAGGAATGTGTTGTGTCATGGAGCCATTTCCCTCTGCCTGACAGTTAAAATAAAGCCTTCTGGTTAAGCTGAACATAAAAATTATTTGTTGTTTTAACAAAAAAATGACGTTTTTTCACCAGCTCAGGCATCCATGCATTGCCGTGTCAAACCTTGACAGTCATTATCAAAAGTCAAAATCAAAAGTAGCGAGAATAAAAAGAATGTTAACGCAGTATGCGTAGTCAGTGTGTGTGTGTGTCTATAAAGTGCAGGATTCATTCAATTTTTCATTTGAATCCTGAAAGCTAATTGATTAAAAGCAGTGGTATTTGAGGCTGTATACCACAGGTATCACAGTAACATTTGTGCTTTTCTAATTGATTGCAACATGTTTATAACAGCAATAATACATTTCGGGTGGTGGTACAGGTTATTGCCAAAATACTAAGTGCTGTATGGGAAGAGTTGTGTGTAAGAACTGCTCTTAGCTGTGGTATATTAGTCATATATTAGTCATATACCACATGCCCTTGTGTCTTATTGCTTAAATGTATTACAGTGTTGTGAAGTTTTGTAAAATGCACTATTTTAATAGTTAGAGAAGGATGCACAATATACACATTAAAAGCTGAATGTGGACAACAAGGTAAAGGTATTTCATATACGTTCAGCTAATGTATTTTAGAGGATGTCAGGTGATCAGAGGAAGCTCGAAGCCCTGGCCTTTGTCTCCCCCTGCCAGACGTTTTGGGAATGACATGTAATCGCAGCCCAAGGAAGCGCTCACTGCCATAATGTACCTCGTTATGAACAATGAATGAAATGTTCACATCAGGACGCCACTAGGTGGACCCATTACTCTAATTATCCTAATTATTTGGAACCATTTAGATATATTTTTTAATATGAAGCTACAATGTTTAACAATTACAAAATTGTCAAAACCCATCTATAAATGCTGTACAACTTTCTATACAAGTGTCATGAGTGGTGTACGTGTCAAAATCTTTAACACCCTTCCAATGCAACCACTTCTAGAAACAAGTTTTGTCTGAGCGTGTGAGTAGATCTATCCTTTACACGCCTTTATTATGGAAACGAAAATAACAACTGAATGTATTACATATGTATCACAACCCGCTATTTATTTTCTGTTAAGTTAGCTGTTCTTTTCCTAGGGGAACATGGAATGCTGGCCGTGTTGTGTGTTCTGTGTGCCATTCTGTTGAAATATAGCATAGATTTAAGTTCCGTGTTGGGATCAGAAGTCACTTGACTTGCTGACAATGATGCCATTGTGACAGGCTGCTCCATACGAATCAAAGCAGCACTGATTAACCAGTTGACAGGGCTTGAGGACAATACTGCTCTTCACTGCATGGAGACAGTACAACCACTCAGACCCTAAGATTGTCTGTCACTGACTACAAGATGTAGCACTGGCCCCATCTCCCAAATAACCCTAACTGGTTGAGAACATTACTAACTATATGTAAAAACCTTTGCCATCAAATTAGGTAGTATAGTGTTATTATGAATTTGAGACAGTATAGCTAGATTTATAAGAACTAATGATTAACTTGTCATAATTCCCAGACACAACAAATGTCTAAAATGATGACATTTATTCTCGGACCTATATTCAATATCTGTAATAGAAATTGTCTTCTCCCACACGATTGTGTTTAAATAAAGCCCCCATTAAAATTATCAGTTTAATTTAATTTAACATTAGTTGTTGACAGTTACTTTACGTTCAATATATTTGGATTTCTGATCTAGTCGAAACAAATGTAGAACAAAACCTCAGAAGGCTTTGAAAGAACGACGTCGGATTGGTAAGCGATCTTGGCCAATCAAGTGAGCTGTCAGCAGTGGATCACGGCTGGAGAAGGAGCTCTAACAACTTGTTAATATCTGCCAAGCTGTGATTGACGCGTTATATCAGAATGTATTCACAGCCCATATATTAATTGGAATATTTTTTTCTGAGAATACCATTTTGGTTGTTCGTTCATTACAGTGAAAGGTAGAGTGATTCTGAAATTGAAACGTTGACATATGAAACTGGACTTTGGTCTTTTGGATTTTTGCTGAACATCATTTGCTAAATTATTTAGCCTTTAAAAAAAGTCTATAACGATTCGAGGATCTAACGGGGATTAAACCAACAGATCTAACGTAAACTCCTGGTCATGCTTATCATTGGACGGATTTGGACATAATCATGGAAAACTGGCGGGGGTCCGTTCTGTGTATTTTAATTTTGTCAAGTTTATCGTTGACGTCGTCCCAAACACACGAAGGTAAGTGATTTTATAAATGTTGAAGTTCCGCTATGAAAACTACAAATCAACTATTTCACCTTGCATCTCAAGTAGATCAGCACAGTTTATATTTATGTAACATTTGTATTTCCTCCTTTTGTATTTGTTGCATTTATAATTGTTACAGTTGTATTTGTTCGGTTTGTATATCCAGTTTATTCTAATGGCAATGTTTATTTGTTAATGACTCGCACACACACACACACACACACACACACACACACACACACACACACACACGCACTGCTCACATCCAGAAACACACAGACATACTGTTCAAGATGTTTTTATTTCCACTTCGTTCAAACAGAAACCCACCCTTTTAAGGGTTTCCTGTTCCATCTGAGAGGGACTGTCTGTCTCACTCCTGGTCTCGAAGATTACTGTAGAGGAATCACCTGTTTGCTCTCTGTGTCACAAGTGCGGAGCTCAACAGCTGAATAGAACAGGGAGCAGTAGAGCAGGCATATCCATGGGACGTAGGGGTGCGGGGGAGGCTGCCTCTGCTCCCCCGGACGGACGAGAGTCTATCCACAGCCAATGTGTTTGGGTAGTTCACTTGCCGTTCGACGACTTTCATGTCATTTTCGCCGTGCATGCTGGATGTCGACGCGTGTCCACATGGCCGATGCATGTGTCGCCCCTGCATTCGATATCTGTTCAATCCAGTCACCAAGGCAACCATGATCATCCCGAGCTCAAATCACCCTGCTGCAGCCATGAGGGCAGGTAGACCACAGAACAGCTGAGTAGAACCGGGAGTGTTTAGATAATTCAGCAGCTCCAACTCCGTGAGAACTTAGAACCTCCGTGTTCTCCAGCTGTTCCCAAAGGTGAAGCTTCTGAAAATAAACTTCTGAATTAAAGAACGGGCCAGTGTGGAGGCCACGTTAAAGAGAATGGTCTGTTACAAAATGCCAAGGCCTATTTGTTGTCCCAGTCTGCCTCTGCACACAAGTGTTTGGGTTCTGTTTTTCTTGTCAGCATATACTTTCATCCACTCAAAAGGCTGAAACCTCTGGTTGTTTTATTGAAACACATGGGATGTTAGTGGGACAAAGAGACGTGGACTCAGTGGAGCAAGACAATAACCCCATTGTTTGTAGCCTATAAATAGGTAGCCTATATACCTGTAAACTACCCTTTGACTGTTCAGGTAACAATTTCTCAATGATTAACCCAAACCCCTCTATATTGTTCTATTTTGTTTTTTATTCCTTATCCTCTCTCCCTCTCTCTCTCCCTTTCCTTTTCCCGCCTCCCGTTCTCCTTCCAACTCAGAGATAAGACAGTTCCTCTGTTCTTCTCTCAAAGGAGGGGATTTCGCTACACATAGCCACGCTGTAATCACTCTCTCTGATTGCAGTAATATGTCAGCCATTCAGCTGCCGCTGGCGATGTGCCTCACATACACAGGGCCAATATCCTGTGTCTGGGGATATAAGTGACTGGGAGGCTGTTTCGTCTGCTGTAAACCACACCAGAGGTCAATTGGCCCATTCAAATGGATGGCTCTGGTGTTCTAGTGTTCAGTCTATTGCTTTGAGTGACAGTTGGCGGTTGTTTACTTCCACACATCTCGGACTCGGGCGTACGTTTGACGTTAGTTCGTGCGTTTAGCAGTTTATGTTGAAATTGAGTTCTTCAGATTCTTCAGTAGACACCAGATTATTTTAGTGGAGTGTGTGTCAATGTTTTCTGTAAAGTATGAATGTGTGTGTGTGTCCATACCTTACTTTTCTCCTATCTTAATCTACCTGTGAGAAAGTCCACACCCATCTACGTATGTGTTTGCTGAGGGCTAAAACTGCCCTTTGAGCCAGAATCATTGTGTGCTGTGGCTGGATTAGGTGCTTTGTATTGTCCCTTACAACTTCCACTCCTCTTCTGGGTCAATATTTACTCAGGAGTACTACGCGTGAATGACAAAGATATAGATTACCCATAAGGTGTGTGTAAGTGTGTGCGGATGTGTGTGTGTGTGTGTATGTGTTTATGTGCTAATGTGAATGAGTGAGCATCACTAACCTCACGGCATCTTAAGAAGCATCTTTGTCAACATCAATGGTCATCCCGCATTTTGGTCATCCACCGATACCTCCAACATGCTCCCCTCATGAGGCAGAGCTGGAGTTCAGATAACCGATAAGGAGTTTCTCATTCCATTCTAAACTACTCATTCAATGGCAACAGTTGAATGTAATGATTAATTTATTAATAAGGAAGGACATTTTTATTGGTTAGTTGAGCAGAGTAGCTATGGAATAGAACGGAAATTTTCTGTAAAGTGAACGTGTTTCCACTTCTGTTTACATGGGTTGTCAACTCAAATTAAATGGGTATTGACCCAGTATGTATTTAGTTAATTCCCAGTGATTGCAGTTTTTATACAGATGTACACAACAACGTAGGGAATGTCATAAAACGAATAAGCTCATTCACTACAAATCATCCTGTTATTGTGGGAATTTTCTTGCGCACCATGAAATGCAAATCTCAAGCGGAATTTGCCCTAAAAACAACTGTATTAAGTCCATAATTTGTACTCCATGTCATTTAAATGTTCTTCTGCTGCAGGATTACTTTCCTGCTTCAGCAAACTGTTTGAAATTAACATGGAGCAGCTACAGATCCACAATGAATGTACATATGAATACATATGAAATACACTTGAAATGTGACTGCCACAGAAGTGGCCAAATAGACTTGGTGTTCATGTCTCCTTCCTGCCTTCCCATCTCCTCACCAGGCTGGGTCTCTCTTCTCACACATGGCCAATTGTCCCTCTGCCATGATCTTAGCATTGCAGGGCCCCTTTCACTCACACACACACACACACACACACACACACAAGCACTATCTATCACTGCATCACTATTACTGGGATTCTGACACTGACACACTGTCCACATTTATAGCTCGGGCCTTTACAATGCTATTCTTTGTCGGGTAAGAGCCTGTTTCTTCCCCTTCATCTGCCCCAGGCCTGTTCCTTTACATGGGGAGAGGTCATGGCCTTTGCCGCTTCAAACACCGCCTAAGACATGTCCACAGACATGGATTGAAACTCAGTTACAGACATATCCAACGACCTAACACCCAAACACAGATTCAGACATATCAACTGACATAACATGAAACAAGGCTTCAGACATATCAACTGACATAACATGAAACAAGGCTTCAGACATATCAGCAGACATGATCATCAAACACAGCCAGAGACACAGCTTCAGACGTCCGTAACAATGTCTGATGTCCGTAACCATGTCAGAGACCCGTAACCATGTCTGATGTCCGTAACCATGTCAGAGACCCGTAACCATGTCTGAGGTCCGTAACCATGTCTGATGTCCGTAACCATGTCAGAGACCCGTAACCATGTCTGAGGTCCGTAACCATGTCAGATGTCCGTAACCATGTCAGAGATCCATAGCCTTGTCATCTTAAAGCTTCTACATGTTGTCTCGACACACTGCCATCAGACTTTTTGAAAACAATTTTGAACTCTATAACAATGGACCTGCAGCAAATAGTTAATAGCTCCCTGCAATCGGGCATTTTCCCAACATCTATAAAAACAGCTGCCATAAAGCCCCTATTAAAAAAGGAATCACTGGATGCATCTATAATGAACAACTACAGACCTGTTTCTAATCTCCCTTTTATCGCAAAGATCATTGAGAAGGTTGTATTCAATCAGCTCACCGATATTGTGACCTCAGGAGGTCTCTTAGACACATTTTGGTCAGGCTTCCAACCCCACCACAGTACTGAAACAGCCCCGATTAAAGTTTTAAATGATATACGGCTGAATACTGATTCAGATAAAATAACAGTTCTAGTTCTACTAGATCTCAGTGCAGCCTTTGACACTGTAGATAATACAACACTTATAGATAGGCTGGAAAATTGGGTAGGACTTTCTGGGACAGTCTTTGAGTGGTTCTGATTTTATCTAGATGGCCGGAGTTACCATTGGTAATAATGTATCTGATTGGGTGGCTATGACATGCGGAGTTCCACAGGGATCAGTTCTCGGACCGCTTCTGTTCAATCTGTATATGCTACCTCTGGGCCATATTCGACAGAACAACAACAGTAACTACCACACCTATGCCAATGATACTCAAATATATATGTCTCTCGAACTGTATGACAAAAGCTCAATAGACTGTCTGTGTCACTGTATAGAGCACATAAATACCTGGATGAACCAAAATTGTCTACAAGATAAAACTGAGATTATTGTTTTTGGCAACAAAAATAAAAGAACAAGAATTAGTAAAGAGCTGGATTCTTGGGCCCTCAAAACCAAGGATCAAGTCTGTAATCTTGGTGTTCTGATAGACTCAGACCTCACATTTAACAGTCATATCAAATCGGTCACCAAAACATTCTACCATCTGAAAAATATATCCAGAATTAAAAGCCTGGTGTCCCAAAAAGACCAAGAGAAGCTCATCCATGCTTTTATCTCTAGGAAGTTTGACTGCTGTAATGGCCTCTTAACTGGAATCCCTAAAAAGACTGTAAAACAGCTGCAGCTCATTCAGAATGCAGCTGCTAGAATGTTAACCAGGACCAAGAGGACCGAGCACATCACTCCTGTTCTTAAATCTTTGCATTGGCTTCCGGTCAGTTACAGAATAGACTTTAAAGTGGTGCTTTTAGTTTATAAATCTCTGTAAGGACCCGAATACATTTCTGATATGTTTGAAAAATATAAAGCGAGCAGGGCTCTAAGATCCATGAACTCAGGCCTGCTAGTAGAGCCCAGAATCCAAACTAAACATGGAGAAGCTGCGTTTAGCAGTTATGCTGTACACAACTGGAATAAACTACCTTAAGATCTTAGACGTTCCCCAAATGTGTCCATTTTTAAATCCAGTCTAAAAACACTTCTCTTTTCACGTGCCTATGACTGAGCTCTCAAACTGAACCCCACTGTGAGCCTGTTTTTATAACAGCACTGTTTAGTGTTGTAGTTTTTCTAGCTTCCTATGTTTTATATTCTATTTCTATTTTATTATTTTGTTTAATTATTATCCTGTATTTTATATTTCTCTTCTTAATTTATTGTATTATTAAATGTATAACCTGTTATATTTTACCAATTGTAATGCAAGTTCTGGTGCTATCAGAGGAATAACCTCTGTGTAAACTGTTTTTGATTCTATTGCATTATTTCTACTTTCACTGTAAAGCACATTGAATTCCTTCTATGTATAAATTGTGCTATATAAATTAACTTGCATGCTTGCTTGTCAGAGATCCGTAACCTTGCCTGAGTTCCGTAACCTTGCCTGAGGTCTGTAACCCAGCCTAATGTTTCTTTCTGAATCTTTTTTCTTCCCGGTTTTCTGTCAGTGGTATGCCTTGGTACCAACAACGGCCTAACCTACACCAAATATGACATGGTAAAGAGCCTCTACACAGGCTGTGAGATTGTCATGGGTAACCTGGAGATCACCGTAATAGAAAACAACGAGGACTTCTCATTCCTAAGGGTGAGACACTGTTGTTCTACCGTTTGTTCATGTTCCCCGGTTCTAGTTTCAGTTGTAGTTCTGGTTGTTGTTCTTGTTTTTTTTCTTGAAGGCTGCCTCTGGTAGTCAAGGGGAAACTTCATAATGTGACTGTCTCCAACCATAGTCTAACTCCTGTGCTTCAGGCAATCAGAATCCTTACAGTTTACAGTAGTCTGTAACCAGTCTGTTCGATCTATACTGTAACAGAAGTCTGTATTCTGTCTAACTGTAACACTGTCTTCCCAGACTATTAAAGAGGTAACAGGTTACGTCCTTATCGCCGCAAACCACTTCTTTCAACTGCCCCTGGAACGGCTGCGTGTGATCAGAGGCACAAACCTGTATGATGGACGGTTTGCCCTCTATGTGGTCCTCAACTTCCCAAAAGGGGGCTCCAATGGCCTGAAGTACCTGGGACTTATAAACCTTACTGGTGAGAATGGAGAAGAGGATGAGTGAGTGATGAGAGAGCGATGAGGGGCTAGGTAAGGGAGGGGATGAGTGTCTAACCCTAAATCTTATTCTAGTACAGAAACTCTGGCCTGGTATCACATCCCACGGTAATCTGTTACCCATGATCAGTCGCATGGATTTGGAAATATGGGACATCTGAGAAGTTATGTCGTGTGGATTGTGTGGGTGGCAGTATCCAGAAACCTGTTGCGGTTACTGTGAAATACACCACACCCTCTGTGCATAGGTGTGTTTTATGTAGCAGAGATATAGAGAGGTGAGGATGGGGTGAGGCCCTGGGGTGAGGACCTGGGGTGAGGACCTGGGATGAGGACCTGGGGAGGTGGGATACTGACGGGATGTTGACTACTAATGACTATATGTGTACATATCAAAATGCCCCTCAATTTCCATAGAGCTCTGGTCAAAATGAGTGCTCTAAACAGAGATTAGGGCACCAATTGGGACGTTGATAATAGCGTAAAAGCCGATCTTCCAGTATTCCTGACAACCAGTGTTTCAGTTTTTGTTTGTTTGTCTTAAGTATATTATATAAGCCCTACTGCTGCTCAGAGAGGAGCTGCTTGTCTCCACGTGCACCAGCATGCCTGGGCTGTTCTTATATGTAAGAGGGAGTCAAACTGTCTCGCTGGCGCTACATTCTCTTTTTCTCAAATGCTGTCTCTCTTCTCTCTCTCCCACCTCTCCCTCTGTCCATCTCTCTATCTTACTATCCCTGTCTGCTCTCTCTCACTTCCAACTCTGTTTGCCCTCTCTCTCTCTCCCCTCCCCTTCTCTTTCTCTTCTACAGAGATTCTGGAGGGGGGTGTCCAGATTTCCAATAACCCTTCCCTGAGTTACGGTCCCTATGTGAACTGGGAAGATATTGTGAGAGACAAGAACAGGACCAAGGCTCCCATTGAAATAGAACACAACAAGGAGAGAGGTCAGTGTCTGTCCACAGCTGTGTGCATTGGCCAGACGCTGATGAGAGGAGGCCTCTACCTGGGTCACCCATTGGCTTTACCTGGGTCACCCATTGGCTTTACCTGGGTCACCCATTGGCTTTACCTGGGTCACCCATTGGCTTTACCTGGGTCACCCATTGGCTTTACCTTGGTCAACCATTGGCTTTGTTTGACCAGTGATGATGTTCTGCAGGGCCTTGCCACCAACGCTGTAACGACCTCTGCTGGAGCCCCGATGAAGAACACTGCCAGAACTGTGAGTTTGCTCTCTGCGCCGCCTCTGCGCCAACTCTCTCAAACCCTATCCGTCCTCTCTTCAACACTCACCCACCCACCCGCTCGCTGTCTTAGTGTCGCTCTTCAATCTCTGTGTCAGTACGTCTCGTGCTCAGCCACTCAGACTGGCCCTGTCCGATCTTGCTCACCGCCTTGTCACGTATTCATCATTTATCCCGTGATGCCTTTGGCTCCACTGTCACTGACCTCCCTCTCTGCTTCCTCCGTCCGGCTCAGTGACTAAGACGGTGTGTGCTCCCCAATGCAACGGACGCTGTTTTGGGACAAGCCCTCAGGACTGTTGTCACATCGAGTGTGCAGGTGGCTGCTATGGGCCAACAGATATGGAGTGCTTTGTGAGTGGGCTTTCTTTTTGACATTTCCTTATCAGCCTTTATGTTTTACTCAAACGATGACTCCACTGGCGTTGAATGAATTCAGCGTGATTCGTGAACACCACGGTTCAGTGTGATTCTATGTTGACACGACGGTTCAATGTGATTCTAGGTTGACACGACGGTTCAGTGTGATTCTATGTTGACACGACGGTTCAATGTGATTCTAGGTTGACACGACGGTTCAATGTGATTCTAGGTTGACACGACGGTTCAATGTGATTCTAGGTTGACACAACGGTTCAGTGTGATTCTAGGTTGACACAACGGTTCAGTGTGATTCTATGTTGACACAACGGTTCAGTGTGATTTTATGTTGACACAACAGTTCAATGTGATTCTAGGTTGACACAGCGGTTTAATGTGACTTTTCATTGAGACCGCGATTCCAGATTATTAATCATTTCATGATTCATTTCAAAGTGTGTGTGTGTTTGTTTGGACATGTCCAGGCATGCGTTCACTTCAACGACTCAGGTTCCTGTGTGCCCCAGTGTCCCCATACTCGCATCTACAACAAGCACACATTTCAGATGGAGACCAACCCCAACGCCAAGTACCAGTTTGGATCCATCTGTGTCTCCAACTGCCCTCGTGAGTGTCCTCTGTGTGTGTGTGTATGTGTGTGTGTGTGCGCGCACGTGCGTGTGCCCATTAATTTCTTTTTAAATAAAATGGCTCCTTCTGATAATTAGCTAAATTAGTCACTATTGTCTTCAGTTCATCTGAATTAATTCCACTGTATAATATTTCTTAACTCCCTCTCTTTCTTATTCTCAATCCCTCTTTCTCCCCCATGTAGTCAATTATCTGGTGGACCATGGCTCCTGTGTGAGTGTCTGTTCCGAAGGCAAGAAGGAGGTGGAGAGGGGTGGTCGGAAACAATGTGAGCCCTGTGGAGGTCTGTGCCCCAAAGGTAATCGTACAGTCCGCCATAACACACCCTGTCCCAATCACAAATTGTCTGTACTTATCTCTCCTTGACTAGCTTTTATACTGCCTCAACAGTCCCTGACATAACTATACTTTCAATGGCCGGTGACTTATAGTTTTGAGACTGTGGTTGGTCTGGAGTTATTCCTTGTTGTTTGCACTGTTTAACGAGAGGAACAGTTATCTGCATGAGATCAGTCACACAAATCGATTGATTGACTAACTGTTTGATTGATATCCAATGTAGCCTGTAAGGGCACCGACCAAAACCTCTGGGTCGACTCCATAAACATCGACAGCTTCATCAACTGCACCAAAATCAATGGCAACCTGCACTTTCTGCGCATTGGGATTGATGGGTAAGTGAGTTTATCACGCTGGCCGGGTTGTAGTTGAACTGCCATACTATAAAGTCCTAGTCATGAATAGTGTATGAGAATACACTAGGTACATTCACACACCCAGAACTTTACCTGGTGGGACAACTAGCTGGGGACTGAATGCACTTTAAGTCCACATGCATTATTACATACATTTCCTTTCTCTTTCTACCTGATCATGGGCTGAGGGGAGAACCCCATTGGTTTCCTCTACTCAGCTCGCCACCTAGCCTGCGTGACACGAACATTTGACGCGGGATGTGACCCTGTCGGTGTTGTTGCGCGTGCTAGCCTCATTTTCTTTGAGCGTGTTGCAGTCTGTAGTGCCAGGATAATCCTCCCCAGTGGTTTCGTGTGTCCGTTTCGGTATTGTCTGAATTGATGAGATCCCCAGGAGGCGGGTGGCAGTGTGATCTACCTCTTTAACCCTGACAGGACCTCTTGTGGCCATTTGTGGTGCTAATTGGATATTCCCAGGCAGATGTCATTATTGTCGAGCAGTCAGGCAATTGATGTTTCAATGCTGTTTGCCAGCCATTAGACTGTATTAGTAGTTCGTATAGGAGCAGAGGTCAGAACTAAATGTGTGCGGGCAAGTAGCCATTTGAGTTGGTACAAATTA
>JACXGJ010005967.1:0-36294 GCA_016801105.1 Esox niger | reverse complement strand
GGGTGAGAGAATGTTTGTGTGTATGTGTGGGAACAAGCGCATGTGTGTTTTCTAGCAGTAACTCCTGTCGGACTGTCTAATTCCTGTCGTTGTTTATTTCACCAAACATGGTCTGTGTTGTAGATACTCCAAACTCCCTCACAGACAATTCCACAGGAGGTCAAGCTCACGTACCGTAGATTACACCACGACTGGGGCCCGTTGTTCTCTCCCTTCCCACCGAAGATGACCTGGTGCCGCTAAAGCCCAGAGCTCGTCTCGCTATCATATCAGCTCAGCCCCAGGATTATCATCAAATGCTGTCCAAGGTCTTAGAAGGACACTAACCCCAACCCTCTTCTCTCTCTCATACACACACACACACACACACACACACACACACACACATTCACACACACAGTCACGCACCTCCCCCTCTCAATACCCCCGATGTCTGGCTGGCAGATTTAGATTGCCTTGCCCCTTTGGATTTACTGTAACCATCAGAAGACTCCGAGGGCTCCTGCATCTGACAGCTTTACAGCTCGCTCCTCGGGCTAGCCGTGTCTACAGACACATCAACCTGCTGTTGGGAAAGACCGTTTAAAGATCAATTTGTGTGTCTTATCTGTGCTCCGCGGCAGTCCTCTGGGCACGGGTGCCTTCGACAGTTGATGAGTAGAATGCTGATTCCCATTTGCAAGCACATTTCGGTTGGCGTTCAGATGGCCCCCCCTCTGTAATGGGCAGACCCCTCCATGTGCGCGCACTGTATGTCGGCGCGGCACTGTACGTAGAGACCCAGAATTCATTGCATTCTCCATGTACGTATCAAGGTGGGGAATTGAGAAACGTACGTCCGAACATCTGATCAGCCCATCTGTGACATCCCTTTCGCAAACAGTCCAGCGGATTGAAGTCCCTTTCTTTATCGATGTAGCTGTGTAAATTGGCCCTGACAAACTGTCTTATCTGGCTGTTTAATGAAACAAATCCGCACCATCCTCCATTCAGTCCCACACTCTTCTTAATCAGTCATGGGTGACTCTCCCTCATATCCATCTTGCTTTATTAGAACATATGCCTGTCCAAAGCCGTTGACGACAGGATGTAACAGGACGGAAGATGGTAAGTCATATTTTGAATCGGTGGCCAAGGAGTGTGTGTGAGAGGAGAGAGCGAGTAATCGTTTGAAAAGGCTACTGTATTAGTCTATCTCTACGTTTAGCCCCTCTTCATACAAGCCACTTACTTCACCATCCACTCGATTGATTTGCATATTGATAGGATCAATGTGTTATATTCATTAAAAAATAAATTACTCTCTGTTAAGCCAGTATAGGGACATTTGGGCTCAGGCCATTATGAAAAGTGCACTAATGAAATTGTTGAAGATTTAATTTGTGCTGATTAATGTTTAAATGGGCAGTCGGCATATCAAGATGTGGCCTAGTGTAGATTACTGCGCACATTCATTATCCTCAGCAACAGTCAGTTAACCGGGCTCATTGAGCGGCTACAGGTAGACGGACGCTATATTGGTGTATTGGATTGATAACTGTTAAACCTTGGATTCAGATCATCTTCATGGTGGAGTACAACGCTCTGACGAGGGTCTTTATTATCACGTGTAGGCTACAATACGTCGTCTGTAGATACTGAAATGCGCAAAATTAGCAAGAGCGCGCAACAAAGACCGTCTCCAGGAAAGGCAGTGCTTTAATTCGACCAAATGTAACATAAACGACAAAACTTTATAAATGTCACTCATTCTGACATTAAACTGATTCTACACAACAATATTGAATGGACCGCAATTACGACAACACATATGTAATAATAAAAAATATCAACATTGAGCAAATTACAGTAAAACAGTGATTTCAGTCTCCTTAACTGACCCCGTCATCACTCATAGTCGGACACGCATGATATTTCTCGGACGCTCCATTATCGCTCGGTAGACCACCGACAGAGACATTCTGTATGATGTCAACAGGCGCTATGGCACATTGTGAGCTATTAACTTACCTCCCAACGCTTGCTTCATGACAAAATCCATGACGATGGCTTTTAATTCCTGCCTTCTTTATCCTCACGATCTCACATTCAGGTCCAGCCGTGTAAGTAGACTTATACTTTGTAGCCAAATCTAAAGTTGAAATTAGAAGAGAAACTGTCAGTTTTGGGGTTCCCCCTGAAACTCGTCTGGAACCGAAAAACACTATTCAGCCGAATTAACATAATAAAACACTGCAGTCCAATTATAATATATATATATATGTATGCGCCAATATAATACGCAGGTGATTGACAGTTCAGTGCGCCATACGAAGGACACCAAAGGTCACAATGTCAGAACTCAGGTTAAACAGCGGCATGTATTAGCATGTATATAACGTGGTGCATAACCATGAACCTGTGCACTTGTCCCACTCAGTAAGTAAGCTACTCGTTTAAAACATCAAATGTCATCGTGTCCAGTTTGGGATTGTGAGAATCATAATGTGACGTGTGTTCAGGTTGGTGGGCTACTCAAAGTAAAAATGTGTACTTAAAATAATAGTTAAGAACTATTCCCGGGAGTAACACAGAGGTGCGGGATCATGGTGAACACACACAGCAGTCCTTCTCAAATTGCAAACTTGCAGTATATCTTCCGATATAGAGTTGTAAATGTTGCCACTCATCTACAACCGATGTTCCCACGGTTTCTATCCGACGGCGTGGTTTCATGCACAATAATCATTCTTTTCGATTGAATGTATCCTCTTGCAAGAATAGTCTATGCAATTAAATTATCCGTCAAATGTAACATATAACCGAATATTAAAGGCGTTGCATTCATAAACGCACCATGGAAATGATCGCTGCGATACGGAACCACTTCCCTGTTCGATCAAAGGCAGGTTTCAGCACCATTGCTAGTGGAGAGCTCCCTTGTCTTGCTACAACCGAGTAAACCTGACGGCAGGGTTTTCTTCAGCGGTCATAATTACCTGTCCGGCGATTGGAATCTTTAAAAAACGATAATTAGACTCTCCGAGATGAAGTTATCTTGCCGTGGCAGACGATGATTATTAAGTGCACACGCCTAGCATCTCCGGTTTCCTGGCGAAAAGGGACGTCCTTGCTCCTTCCTGCACACTGGAACTGCAGCCGCCTTGCCTGCCGCTGATGAAGGGACTCACTGAAATGCATACACAGCTCACTTCTGAAACGTCCCACGTTCAGACCGAAAGAGAGCAAACACCTCAGCTCCTGACGCTTCTCTGCCTAAACGCAATAGTGTTTTCGTCTTGTTTAAAACCCCAAAATACGTTACACGGCTTTTGTGACCCACAGTGCGCCTTCAAGCATTATAAACACGTCTGACCAACATTCTATCGTCCTAAGCGTGTGTTTTGTGTAGACTGTCCATGTGATTGAACGCATCCTTTAAAGGTGTCATCCGTCTGTTGTAGCCTCCAGGCTTTAGTTTTAGACTCTGCATTTTGCTTCAGTACTGCTTATGAATTGAAAGGACAACGTTTGATGAGCAATTTCAAACGCCGCACAACGTATCAATTTTAACAAATCTGTATGATTTTGTTTTTCAGTATTGAGTTATGACAGTTACTTCCTCAATGACAAACAGTGGTTTACTATCTAATATGTGATGATTTTATTTCAGGGTGATATTTTGTTTCTTAGACGCATTACATTTAGAACTGCCTCACTGCCAGAGGAAGAAGTAATACTGCATGTTTTTACACAGTAAAATGTAACAAATAACTATGGTTTAGAAAGGACTGTACAAATGATACATTTTTGGTGTCAGCATTACAAGCAATGTATGAATAAGTACAATTCTTGTACAGTTGTTGGAGATCTGTATGTAAAAATCCATCTGAAAAAAATAATTTAGGTATTTATCCAGTGAAACTTACAGTTAATGTTTAGTTTGTCTTAATTAGGTAGGACCACCAGAGTAAATATACTTTATTAACATTAACGTTTTAACATTAAAATGTAAAGATTCTGCTCAACAATGGACATAAACTGAATGCACACTGCGTTATAGAACAACAACAAACAATAAATGAACATAAACAATCTGAAAAAAGCAATACCTTGCACTCACATGAATTAGGCCTACCAACATAAAAAATAATTTCAGATAAAAAAAATTGTAAAATATACATTTTGGTAAAATATACCTTTCAGAAGTATACTGTCAATATACAATGATCTTCATCGTATTTAATTGCTTATGTACATCATTACTATAACCCATCTGGTTTTCTTTTAACACACCTGTATGGCCCCAAACTATCAGGTAAAATACTGCCATTGAAAATATTGAGTGGAATATTTAATTAATAACTTGGTGAAATTGGGATTAGACTCTCCTCATCACTGTTGCCTGTTGACCTTTGACCGACCAGTCAGAGAAAGGAACGAGGGAATGTTTTCTTGGTCTTATTAGATTTACATTCAGCTAACCTTTCAACCGAATAGATGGGTAGGTTTGAATCACCTGTTCAACGTGCAGCTCTTCCCGTTTACAAAGGGTAATTGCAAAATGCCTAGGTTCATGTCGAGTTGGTGGCGACCATTTCCATCCAGACAGATATGTTGACAGCAAACATGGGATCCCTTCTAAGTACACAATTAATAGGAAGGAAACACACAGTAACACGCATGCCGGCTTCATCTAGACAAACCAACTGTGTGCCACAGCTAATGCCCTGGTTCTGCAGAAAAACTCTCCCGGGCCTAGTTTCAGAGGCACGCATTTGGTGCCCGACGATGATGATGCTGGTCTCCCAGACTAAAGTCCTGTAATAGCAGGATTACAGATCACCGTGGGTGACGGATTCCTTAGGAATATGAAACCTGACATTTGGAGATATATCTCCCTCCGCCCACCCCAGGAGCTGGCTCAACGCACAGGGCGACTTTGTCTGTTGCATTTAGCAAGCCCGCGCCCACGCAAGAATCTCTGGCCCACACACCGTCGAGTACAAAACAAACAAATGAATTGATGAGCTGCTGGCGTTGTGGTAATCGTTAGGATGCCTTCTGTATGTAACATAGTGCTGCACCTCACACTGTTACGCTTTATTTTGAGATACAGACTCTCTGCCGACTATCAGAAACATTTTAACTTACTATGTGCTAACCCTAACCCCTACTTGAACCTTGATCCTAATCCAAACCTCAACCCTTACCCTAACCCTAATACTAAACATAAGCCTAAACTTAGCAAGCAGTTGCTTATCCACAGAAAGTGTGTTTTGATAGTGTTTCTGGCTGTACAACATCTAGAGATGAAAACTGAGACTCACAACATAAAGTTTGACCCTTTATGAAATGTCAGTGAGCCCACATTGCCTGATGATCTGATGATGATGAGCGAACCCCTCATTTCAGTCATGGTCAAACTCTCTGTGGTTGGATGGGTTAACCATGCATGGTCAAACTCTCTGTGGTTGGATGGGTCAACCATGCATGGTCAAACTCTCTGTGGTTGGATGTGTTAACCATGCGTGGTCAAACTCTCTGTGATTGGATGGGTTAACCATGCATGGTCAAACTCTCTGTGGTTGGATGGGTTAACCATGCAAGTCAAATGCAATAAATTGTAAAAACATCACAAACATCTTTTGTAGTTTTGAAGATCACAAACCAGACGTTTGGTGTCTAGGCGAAAGGGTTGTGGCTCCAAACATAAGACAGCATGACATACTGAAACATACAGATTCCAAACATAAGACAGCATGACATACTGAAACATACAGACTCCATACATAGGACAGCATGACATACTGAAACATACAGACTCCAAACATAAGACAGCATGACATACTGAAACATACAGACTCCAAACATAAGACAGCATGACATACTGAAACATACAGACTCCAAACATAAGACAGCATGACATACTGAAACACACAGACTCCATACATAAGACAGCGTGACATACTGAAACATACAGACTCCAAACATAAGACAGCATGACATACTGAAACATACAGACTCCAAACATAAGACAGCATGACATACTGAAACATACAGACTCCAAACATAAGACAGCATGACATACTGAAACATACAGACTCCAAACATAAGACAGCATGACATACTGAGACATACAGACTCCAAACATAAGACAGCATGACATACTAGAACATAGCGACTCCATTACACTCCTTGAGGAACCCTATATGAATGGTTTAACTCTTCAAAAATACAACTAGCAGTGTTGTTATTATTTGTTAAAGATTAATTCTGGGATTTTTGGCCACTAGTTGTACAAGTGGCAGAGTCTGCTATACAATGTCATGTGTGTGCCAATGTATGGCCCAAGAAAACCTTTAGAAACCTGGATTCTCATGGTAAACTGAGGTATGATAGTGATTATTTTTATAGACAATGTACAAATAAACAAGATATTACACAAATATACAACAACCCTATTCAAACAGTAGGCCACCAAGGGACATGAGACACACACTTGGATGCAGCGTTTGTACCTGTCAAGTTAATACATCTTCATCTTCCCAGTGAACAATATAAAACGTCTTCGTAATGGACGTTCTGCCTCCGTAGGTGAGAAAACGAATCATCCGCCCAGAGATCATGTTTGCCTGAAAAAAAAGTGTTTGTCGGCCACTCAATCAAGGACGGTCAATCCACAGACGCCGCTGACGTGTGTGTTGCATAGGCTGTTCCCTGACTCCCAAAGCCTCGGATCTCACTGAATGTGTGGAATTTCCCCGGAGATTGGCCGTTTGATATGATTACCGGGCGGAGGCCAGGAGGCTGCAGGGTACTCGCAAAATGAGGCTCACCTCGGCCGTGTGCCGCTCCGCTGTCATCCCCGGAAGGAAGGGGATGCTCTCCCCTTCGGCACGGCTGCTGAGCCATGACTGGCAGGATGGCTGAGGGTAAATAACCGGAAAGTCGTGTTTCTATCTATTCTCCTGTCATGAAAGGGGCTGTTATCCAAGCAAAGGAGGCCATTTTGATGGGCTTACCACATCCTGGTCTTCTCTTTTGTCCCCGAGCCCCGGGGGGGGGCCTGGATGAGCATGTTTTAAGGACTTGAATCGACTGGATTCGGGGGGGGTTGAAGGCAAGCAGTCTGTGGGGGGGGACAGGGTTATATTCAGGCAAACGGGTCACTGGCTGGCCCAGTGTATAAGTGGCCCTCTTCAGTCCATCTTCGGCCACCTGCATGGTCGTGCTAACAAGCTAGCCAGCAGGTTATATGTTGCGTGTCGTGCTACCAGCCACTGTCTGCCAGTGCATTAGGGGTCAGAGGTCAGGCCGACTTTCGGCTGGGTTACACATGTTAAGAGCTGCCGGGCATTTGTGTGAACTAGGGCTCGGCTGAATTCACATCCTAACCTCTCGCACAGCCACCTGTCCGTAGGTCAAATATATTTATCTCGTTGTTTTTTTCCACAGAAAATAATTAGAAGGCAGTTCAGTGAATCATGGACATCAGCGCCGTTCAAAATATACATCTGATCAATTTCTCAACTGGACATTGATCTGTATGTATATAGATAAACCGTACATTGATCTGTATATTGACAAACTGCACATTGATCTGCATATTGATAAACTCTACATTGACCAGTATGTTGCAAAATCTAGATTGACTTTCTTATTGTAAACAGTACATTGACTTGTATGTCATGAGATCTACATTGACCTGTATGTCAGTTTCTTAAATATACTCTTCAATCAAGCTGCTTTCCAGTCAGTACCTAGCTAGGATTTCAGACGTATGACTACCCACTATGCTTAAGAGAAACTGAAGTCTTTAAGCCCTTGGCAATGAGTAGTTACAGCTGATACTTGAGGTTGGGTGAGTGATAAGCACAGATTTAAATTATCATGAGCAATTATCCAAGAACTTCTTTGAGCTGTCCTTGGACTGTATTTACACACAGCTATCCACCCACCCGCCAATACACCACACACACACACAAACATACGCACACACGTACACACACAAATGCCCGCGCACACACACACACACACACACACACACACACACATAGAGAAACTGAGAGGGAGAAAGATCCCAGAGACAACACGCCTTTATTTCTGAAATGCCTCTATTGGAACATATACTGAAATGCCTCTGTTGGAACATATACTGAAATGCCTCTGTTGGAACATATACTGAAATGCCTCTGTTGAAACATATACTGAAATGCCTCTGTTGGAACACATTCTGAAATGCCTCTGTTGGAACATATACTGAAATGCCTCTGTTGGCTCACATTCTGAAATGCCTCTGTTGGAACATATACTGAAATGCCTCTGTTGGCTCACATTCTGAAATGCCTCTGTTAGCACACATTCTGAAATTCCTTCGTTGGCACATTCTGAAACACCTCTGTTGGCTCACATTCTGAAATGCCTCTGTTAGCACACATTCTGAAACTCCTCTGTTGGCACATTCTGAAACGCCTCTGTTGGCGCCCATTCTGAAACGCCTCTGTTGGCTCACATTCTGAAATGCCTCTGTTAGCACACATTCTGAAACTCCTCTGTTGGCACACATTCTGAAATGCCTCTGTTGGGACACATTCAGAAAGGCCTCTGTTGGCACACATTCTGAAACACCTCGGTTGGCACATTCTGAGAATGCCACTGTTGGTTGCACATTCTTTGCTACACAATGTGGGTGAGACCACATAACACAGTGATTGAACCCAGACACAGTTTCAGGAAATAAATATCTATGTTACACCTGTATCAATATGCATTTTAAATATTCTGGATCATTAATTATTCATAAAAAATCACTAAAGCTAGTAGTTTAATTCGTTAGACATCCAGGTCTCTGAGCTAGTTGGGGACTGAAGATCTGCACCTTGAGAGAAGTTACTCACTGTTTGCTTTGTATTGGTTGCCATAACTCAAGTTACTCAACTATCCCCGTCGGAGCATCGGGGACGTCACCAGACTCTGGCCAGGAGCCAATAGCCGTGGGCCGATTGCCGTGGGCTGAGTTAGGGATGGAATGTAGTACAGACAAACAAGCACTATGGAAATTACTCTGGTTTCTGCTACACAAGTTTATTAAAATCCTCCCTGCTGTATTAAAAGGGCCACAATGTTTGCATAAAACAGCTAGCAAAATACAAAAAAGCATGACATTTTTCTAATATGTTGTTGTTCTCAGTGGCTGAGATATTACTCATTTGAACTCTCTCACCGTTCCCTCCATCAGCTTACATTGACTTGTAATTTTCTTAATTATTATATATTAATAACACATTATATACTATATATTAATAACCCCCAGTAGTACTATTCCTTCTACCCCAAACCTCCTAGCTAATACTATTCCAGTCTTGTTTGGTAAGTGAAGAGTAAGAGGAGACAAGTGGTGTTATTGCTTAAATTCAGTGTTGTAATGATTAGAGGCAGCGCTCAACACAGACCCCATTTAATGTCAGCCTACTAAGCCAATATATTTGCACAGTTGTTTTGCAAACTCAGATCAAGAAATATCTTGAAATACATTTTGGAATTGGATCAAATGACCCGCGGCTACTCCAAAAAGACCCAGGGCTGAATCCCCCAGAAGCCCAGGCCCGACAACAACACTGCCAGTGCTGTTTGGTCCCAGAACACACATGGGTAATGCAGCTTTTTGAAAATCGGTCTCGTCTTTGATAGTCTGGCTTTCAAATATGTTGTTCAGTCCTTGAATGAGAAGCTTAACCTGTAATAGTAAGTCCCCTAAAAGGCTCAAATGTAAATGTAAAGGCAGTCCAGTCCATCAGTCGCCACAGAGGAAGAGACAGAATGCATCACTTTATATTTAAGGGCTTCTAGCATTTGAATGCAGCCAAATGGGTAAATCTACAACCAATGATTTTTTAAACTCCATGGACTCTGTTGAACAAAACTCCATCTATCCATCTCTATGCAGTCCCCTTTGCTCGTAATGGGCCTGGTTGGTAATAGTCACTTGCCCGCAGTGGACTGTCGGAAATAACCTATAATATATAAATAAAATGACCCCTGGAAATGGCAATTTCGGCGTATGAAATATTCTTAATTTGCTTGTAATCCACAGGTTCGGCCTGATATTTGAAAACCTCTCAGACAGTCAACGGCATTTAGACAGTCAACGCTGAGGTTCATGTCTCGTTTAACGGTGTTGAAATGCATCGAGAGAGACCTCGGATCGATCCCACACAGCCACACATCCGGTCACACACACGTGTCCACCATTGACACACAGCAGCTCAGGGGTCTTCTGCCTTCCTAATCACTGCCCTTCAGCTCCCGCTCCCATTCGCAACTCTTTCGTCCCTCCTGGGTCGCCTGTGATTGTCTCTGGGTCACACGGCAAAACACGGAGGCAGCGAGTCATTGTTCCCCCTTAACCCTGCCATAACCAATTTCAGCGTGATGTCTCTCACGGATGATGATCTGTCTCTGGCACCAGCTGATCTGAGCGGGCAACTTTCTCCATTATCGTCGGTTTTATTGGGTGACGCGCCAGAGGTCTCCGTAATAGGGAAAGGAAATAGCATGGGTAGTTAGGCTGGGGAACGAATGCTCTTGGCGATGAAAAGTACGAAGTCGCAACATTTATTTTCGCCCCCGGTAGGAAGACATAAACACCTGTGATTGCATGGCAACGTTTTCTAACCATAACAGGAGAAAAATTGTCTCTGGGTCTCTTTTCATCCCCTTGACATTGCCCTTATCCCTGCGTGTGCCATCTAATGGATTCTGTGCTGTGGCATCATCCCTAATCGCAAAGGCATGTTAGAAGATATTTCTGACATACTGATGGGTTTACAACAGACAAGCTTATTTGGCGTGATGGTACCTGGATTCAGCTCTACAAGCTGTATTGAAAGGTCACTGAAGAGTCTCTTCCTCCATACTCCAAAGGCTAGCCCAGGTCAGCGCAAACTTCACTGTTTGCTTTGTATTGGTTGCCATGGTCACATGAAGTGTGACTAAAATGAATCATTGATCACAGATGGCTAACATTCCTTTCCATTGCTTTAGGACAAATTCACAGGGCCACATTCCTGCTGTATTCAAAGAGTTACTGCGTATCGACAGAATAGCTCTGGGCCGTTTTGATAAACAACCCGTTTCTTTCAGGAGTGTTATCAAAGCACAGAGGGACTAATTGGCTGATGTTCATTAGGAGTGTGACCGGACTGTGTAATTGTCTCCTTGTCTCGGCGAGAAAGAGAGAATGCTGCTATGTCCAACGTTTGTCCGTGGACTCTGTTGTTTGTCACTTCTTTTGATCTGTCACTGTCCAGTTCTTTTCACTGCAGGCCCAGCTCAGGATATGGGTTTCCCTAGCGTTTAGTCGAGCCCTGAGAGAGCTGCATTGTACCGTGGATGACATAGCACTTTCCACTCATTACAAGGTCATTCCCATGGCTGTTCCCATGGCTGTTCCCAATGGCTGTTCCCATGGCTGTTCCCATGGCTGTGGTAAGAAGTTCATGAAGAACTGTACAAAATTAATTGGGTCCCTCGATGGAGATTATCAAGAAAGTAAATAATATAGATACTCAGCCACGGTATGATAAATACAATAAAAAAAGAACAAGTAACAAATACTATTCAAGTCAAATGCACCTGTAAATGTAAAAGGATTTTGTCAACATTATTGGAACTCCTACTTTCAAAACTCGAGCATCTTTCTCTGGAAAGGATTCCTTCCCGTCAGGGTTTTTCTGACATGTTTCTTGAAACTAGAGCACACATTGAGGATACTATCCTTCCAGAACAGTCATATTCTATGTTTAAGCTTAGAGACTGTCCTGCTAATGGTTATTTTATTACTAGTGGTAGTAGAGGTAGTAGTAGTAGTAGTAGTAGTAGTAGTAGTAGTAGTAGTAGTAGTAGTAGTAGTAGTGGTAGTAGAAATAGTAGTAGTAATTGTCATAGTGGTAGTAGTAGTAGTAGTGGTGGTTGTAGTAGTAGTAGTGGTAGTAGTAGTAGTAGTGGTAGTAATAGTAGTAGTAGTGGTAGTTGTAGTGAAAGTGTTATTAGTAGCAGTCATAGTGGTAGTGGTAGTAGTAGTAGTAATAGTAGTAGTGGTAGTAATAGTAGTATTAGCAGTAATGGTAGTTGCAATGGTAGTAGTAGTAGTGGTAGTTGTAGTTGTAGTAGTAGTAGTCATAGTGGAAGTGGTAGTAGTAGTAGTAGTAGTAGTAATATTAGTAGTAGTAGTAGTACAATAAGTACTAGTAGTATTAGTAGTATAGTGGTACTATTGGTATTATTGGTAGTAGTAGTAGTAATACTAGTAGTAGTGGTATTAGTAGTAATAGATCTCAATAGCATAACTGTGAGTTTAAATTCTAGTCTAGTGCCATATTGCCGTCTTGTGGCATTTAGGATGTTTTTCTCCGTTATTTATACATTGAGATCCATGTATACAGCTGACTTAAAAGACCACATGCTAAACCAAATTAAAACAATCAATCATTGGCTTGGTTTTCGTGCTGTGCCTGCGGCCTCTTAGTTAAAAATGTTTTCATTGGTTATTCTATGATTTATTTGGCCAACTGTAACTGGGGTTGGTCCGTCACGAAGGTGAAGGAAGATGTCTCTCTCAATCACCCACTGAAGTCTGTTTCTGTCTCACTCACCAGCTAATGTCTGTCTGTTCTGTCTCATTCATTTGATAATATTGGCCTCTTTATGTCCTCCTCGGCAGCTAATGTCTGCCTGTTTCTGTCTCACTCAACTGCAAACGTCTGCCTGTTTCTGTCTCACTTAACTTCTAATGTCCGCCTGTCTCAGGAATGGATAGCATCATGCTATATTGCTTTCGTGTTCAAAGTTCTTTACAGATCCATGGTCATTCATAAGTAAAAGGAATAATGGACAAGACACCACAGTTAGACTAGACACAGTATATATGACCTAAGGGAACTCATTGCATATAGCCGGAGGAAGTGAGACATTTTAGGGAAGAGCTCAGTAGATTAAGGTGGAGTTTATGGCCCATCACTGGCAAGTTGAGCAGTCTGTTCCCATTGGAGGTGTACTAATAGAATATGGTAGAGTAAATTAGGTTTGTGCCATGCCAGCTCCAACGCTGCAGTGGAACAATAATTAGCCTCCCTGGATAGTTGTAAAACATTAAATCTTCAGATATTTTTTTTTGGGGGGGGGGGGGGGGGGGGCGGGGCTTGAGCTCATTGGTAGGTTCATTCAACCCAAAAACTAACCAGAAACATGCATTAAACAATTTGTCAAGGTAAATGTAGGTTAAAGCAACCTAAATGACGCTAGAAACAACCGAAAACAATAATCTTTTATAAAAAAAACTACCATAAAGCTAAATGGATGGATCAGTCGGGCATTTACATCATACTGTGTGAACACAATGACGTGTGTAGTATGTTACATGATCAAACTAAATAGACAGAATGTAATGGCAGGAATTCTCTTGTCAAAAAGATCTTGAAGGTCTTAAAAAGTAGAAATAAAAAAGGAAACAGAAAGATAGTGTGGGAGAGAAAAATGATTAGTGTCCTTTAATACTCATCAAAGGCCTTCAGGTGGCCCAGGCCATCATCACGTACTCCTCATTTGATTTGGAAGGAAGGGTGACATGGCGTTATTTTCTCTAATGAGAGCACAAAGAGCCCGACGCCTTGCAGACTGACACTTCCTCATGGTGACATTCTGGGTTAGCTCCAAAGCCAGCAAAGACAAGGTTAAATATGATATAAAGGAGTACATTAATAACAAACTGAAGGAAAAGGTTAAGTACAAATTAAAGGGCAACATTACCGACGAAATGAAGAAATGAGGTTGAGTAAAAAGTGAAGGACCACATTAATGACAAACAGAAACATTTGGTTTGATGAGGTTAAAGTTAAGGACTGCAATACGACTGCCTTGAGTAATCAAAGGACCAAATTCGGGGGAAAGTTCAAGACAAGTGTAAGGAAAGCATGAAGGACATGGTTAAGGACCTACACTGTACACATGTGAGCTAAGAATATATCGTAAGTTCACTCCATAGCTTCAGTATCTTGAAGTGTCGGCAGACGGGTCTATATGAAACCGTTTGTATAGCTCAAATGCTCAAACGGTCTGAAAATTGTGAGGAGATAAACTGTCAGGGCGGAAGCAATACTGTTAGCAACAGCTCTTCTCAAACACAGGGGTAGCTCACTGCACAGCACGTTTTTAAGAGTGGTGTGTAGATGAGTGCAGAATGTAGTATAAGTTCACTCCAAAGTTGTCTTGATGTGCCTCTGATGGCGCTATGCAACGGTCAAGGAAGCAATGCTGTTTGCAACATCCCGTTTGACGTCAACTGCTTCACAACCTGTGTCATGCCTGAAGAGAGAATAGTTGTACAAAAAACGTGAAATGTACAACACAGGTCTTTCTTGTCTCTGTCCACACGTTATCGAGGACATTGCATAGAATATATTCTGTGCTGTGAAAATGCGAGGCCTTATATCAACACATCTGTTATCAACACATCGGAGAGACAACATCAGGGCAAAAGAGAACGGGTCAAAGTAGAGAGACCTGACAAAGTTTTGTTTCATATGTTTAGGCTATTTCCAATTAAAATAACTTCAGCTAATATCAACTCTGACTGAATAAATGTATATATATTTTCATAATTATCAATAATTAATCCAAAGGTAGTATCTCTTCAACTGTTCCAGCTAGAGAAAAAAACACATTTATTTGCCCTTTAGGCTATCCCAACTTTAAAATCCTAAACTAAATGAATTTTTATTATCAAAGAGTTTAGGCAAGTCTGAGTGACTTTACTTGTAAAGTTCAAATCTATTTCAGTGCCACACCTCCTTAGTCCAGTTTCCGTGGCGATCAGTACTGTCCGCCCTCAACGCGGTCGTAAACCGAGTGCCAGCGTCCTCTGCGTAGGCTCATGTATGTGTCATCACACTCATCCGGGTCAGCATAGACATGCTCTTGGGTGTTGTAGACAGGGGAGCTCTCCCTCCTAACGACATCCAAATGAATGCCAGAATCGTTGGCAGTTTGTGTGTGGGCAGAAACATCGTGCCCTCCCCTGTTTCTCTTTTTCCACCAGACGTATGTTAACACCACCAAAGTCCCGGCAGTCAGCAGAACCAGCACCCCCAGAACAACAGTCAAAATGGACACTGAACTGGTCACAGTGAGTGCGACCTCACCAGACTTTATGCCCACCTGCCCTTTCAGTGCACAGGAGTAACGGCCTGCATCTTCATGGCCGACCGCGTTGAATATGAAGTAGCTGTTATCCTCTGTTGGGTTCTGTATGCGCTGTCCGTCTTTGAACCATTCGAAGCCCTCAAAGCTTTGCGGAGTACCGCACTGCGTGTGGCACCAGATCCACACGGTCAAGCCCTCCTTCACATTGGGGGAATGTACATACACAAGCAGGTCCGCAACGGACAGAGACAGTGAAGACGACGTAAAGTACTCTCCGTCTGGCATTTTAAACAGAAACCGGTATGTGTCCGTGTCACTCTTCCTCAGGTCCAATATCCTCAGGGTGCAGTCCCTGTTGTTCTGGCGATACTGCACGCGTCCAATATATTCCGGGTCCACCCTCATATCCTCCGGACTCACTTTGAGGTCAGCGTTTTTAACCCAAAGCGTCTCGGAGACATTCATGCCTTTGGGGTATGTGTACGTGCAAGCCAGGTCCACATGTGAGCCAGTCAAGCCACAGATTGTCTTGTCAGCGTAGCTCACATCCCAGCAGTCTGTCCCCACACACACTGCAGAGGCACGGAGATCTTCATAGCCCTCCAAAGCACAGGAGTAGCTGCCCTCTTGCACAACCATTAGAGAGTTACCTTCGTCTCTGTAGATTTCTTGGCCGTTCTTGTACCAGACATAGGTTGGGTTACCGCTCAAGTTGCAAGAGGCACTACAAGTCAATGTTCCAGAAGCTCCCTTCTTAATCTTCGGGTTTGTTACCATCAAATTTATTTTGGTTGAGCTTGTCTTCCACCCGTAGGTCTCTGTCTTAAATCTAAATTGATAGTAATCCCTGTCGGTTTTCCTCAAACCTCGTATTTCAACATTCCTGCCATGAGAGAACAAACGACCTTGAAATTCCGGGTCTTCGAGAAGATTCTCTGGATTAGTCTTGTCCATCCATTTCCACTTGTGGTTCCTTTTAAACCAGTAGAAGTCTGAATATTGAATCATTGATGAATTGTTTAAACTTACTTTCATATTTGCACCCTCTAACCCACAGAAGCTTAACTCAGTGCATGTCTTCCCTTTCATAGCCAGAAGAACCAACATGAGGAGAAATAGTCCAGCCAACATATTTGTCAATGTCATGGGCTTCAGCAGTTATCTGTAGAGTAGATGGGATTGAAAAAAAAGTGACATAATTACAGGGAAAACATCTTACACATTCATCAGGTATACAAACTAGTTTTAATAATAAAATGTGACTTAATAACAGTGAAATAATAACAAACAGTCATCAGGTATACAAACTACTTATTTGCTATAATTTTACTGAATGATAATAATACGAATGATAATACCCTGCCTTCAGAAAAGTATTCAGACCCCTTCATTTTCTCCACATTTTGTTGTATAGACAACATTTATTTAAAAAACAAATTGCCATTCATCTATACATAATAGTCTATAATGACAAAAATTAAAACATGTTTTTAGATGAATGAAAAAGTGTGCACCTAAGTGTTCCGAATCTACATTCAGTACTTTGCAGAGATCACATCTTTGAGTCTTCTTGGGTATGCCACTACCATCTTTACACAGCCGGATTTCGGCAGATTCTCCTATTCTTACTCGTAGATCCTTACAAACTCATCATTATCCCTTCTTTAGATCCCTTGATTAGATCTTCAGGTCTCCCCACTGATGTTCAATACGGTTCAAGTCTGGGCTATGTTAGAGTGGCCATTGTGTTCTCGGTCACCTTCCTGACCAAGGAAATACTCGGTTACTTAGTTTGGCCAGACAGCCAGCTCTAGGTAGAGACTCTTCCATTTCACAATGATGGAGCCCACTGTGCCCATGGGAACGTTAAATACTTTTTTATATCCTTCCCCATATCTTTGACTCAACACAAATCTTCGCTCCAACTGGGTCCTGGCTAAACCAGGAACCAGTTGGGGCAGATATCAAAAGACCAATTAGGTCAGGAGAAGATATTAGGCTTTTCAACAAACTCCATGTCTTGGAGATCAGCCCCTCTACCTGCAACTGTATTCTGGACTTCCTTACCAACAGACCCCAGTCTGTCAGGTTAGATGACTTCAACCTGTCTGTTCTCCATGATCCTTATGAACTTTGACCACTGCATAAGCAAGAGCATTCTGACAAACTGCGCCGTAGCGTGATTTAGCGGTTGCTCTGTAGCCGACCAGAAGGTCAATGTCGGTTTTGAGACCGGGTGGTGCCGTAAGCTTTAACATAACAGACAAGACACGTAATTCTTCATGTCTGTGTTGTTTTTTTACTTTAATTGTTGCCTCTCCTTTACCTTCACACCTCACAGTTACATACACAATTCACACATCACATACACATGTCAAACGTTACATACACCTCGGAGACCTCATTGCTACTATCTCTACATCCCGGTTGTACATGCTACCTTGATCCTGCCATTTATACCCACACAACTATCATCCCACTTGTAACATACACTACACTTAATACTTGTAAATGATTCCCTTCATTGCACATCTATACATTCCACTTGTAATATACATAAATGTAATACTTCTACATTTTCTGCCCTCTTCTATTTGCACTTCTCGTTAGATGCTCACTGCATGCTGTTGCACTGTACTTGTTCAATGACAAAAAAGTTTATTCTAATCTTCTTTAAATTGGCAAATGCCACTTTAAAGTAGTTATCCACTCTAGAATTTATTTTCCACTAGTTATGTCCTACCATCTCCATAAGTGATTTTCGGTGGGACTATTTTCTATATTTCACCCCTTTAAAAGACATAACATTCTGTATATAATAACATCATCAAATATATTCTTGATTAGGGTTTTAGAATGTAGATTCTGATTCCTCATTAATAAAAAAATCTAAATTGCTTGAGTACAGAGCTTGAAAACGACTTTGAAAATACTTGCCCGGAAGTGTTGAGACTGCATATGCTTGGTAAATACAGATATTTAATTTATGAAAGTAGTGTAATGAAAAATATACTCACAGTGCGAAAATATGTTTAGCTAATACCGTATCTGTAGACACGTGCAGGCAGACATTGCTTTTGTGTACCGAGTTCCTGATACCCATCTCACTGGTCACTTCCTGACTACATAAGGGAAATTACAAAATACAGTTTATTTGTAAGTATAATTTAATAAATGATGTCTGTTAGCTAAGACGAATGTAACTGAAATATTTATTTTGGTTGGACGAATCTCTATATTTATTTTTATTTTTATTATTGCTTAATGACAATTTGTAAAATGAGTCACTAAGCAAACGTTGTTATCCCGAGTGATGTGCATTTGTTTGGGAAAACATTTTCACACTTTGTAAAGTGGAAATCAAACTCAACTACCTTCATGCACGTTTTCCCCTTTATTTAACCCAAATATTTCACAATATCATCTCTGTTGTGTTGTCGTGTACATTTTAGAATCAGGAAGGGGTTGCTTTATGCTTGACTAACAATGATCCAACAAAGATGATTGATGAGAGGTCTGGGGTCAGTAATTCATTAAATGGATTACACAAGTTGACCTCAACCCAAAAGGCCCACTGAAACCAATGCGTATCCACAAGACCAATTTTGTACTACAGAATCATTCTCAGTCTGCAATTTTATAGCTAAATAACAGTTTGACCCTTGTTTACAAACCTTTCTCATCCAGTATTCTCAACTAGCAAAGGAATAATGCACCAGGATGAAATACAATCTGTATGGGAGAAAGCCGGTGATATAGAATCAGGCCATGGATCTGATATAGATTCAGGCCATGGATATGATATAGAATCAGGCCATGGATCTGATATAGAATCAGGCCATGGATCTGATATAGAATCAGGCCATGGATCTGATACAAAATCAGGCCATGGATCTGATATAAAATCAGGCCATGGATCTGCAATGACCAAAACACAAATTTGTTTGTATCTACATGCACCACACTAAGAAGACCCCTTTGAATCGAAGCAGTTTCTGCGCCAGAAAGCCTCGTCATCCATCTTCGATACCAGGGGCAGTTGTTTATGCTTGGTTGAATATCATATTACCGGAGAGAAGCAGATGGGAACATCCCTTAATGGGGTACGTTTTGTGGGAAATGATAGAGTCTGGATTAAAGAGACCAGAGAATCCTTTTTAAATGGTCCAGTCTAAAGTAACTGTTTTTGGGCAGAATGAAATGTATACAGCATGGGATCAGAAGTTGGGAGAACATGAACATGTGTGGACGGCGATTTAAATCACTGGACAGATTCAGGCATTTTGAAGGTGGTCCACTAGGTTGAGCAAACATATTAAAGCATGGAGATCCATTTGATTAGTAGTCTCATTTCAAGTGAACACGATAAACCATTCCAGGATTGTATACAGTACTTCTTTTATCAATGACACGTGTGAGTGTAATCGCGATCGCCTTGCTTTTCAGGACATTTTTTCTTAGTTGCCGTATAAACAGGAAGTCTGTGATGTCCTGGTGTTCTGATATTACTAGAACAAGAGCTCAGAAATCCCATGCACATCAAGGCACCGTTGCAGCAATTCCTGAGTGGCTTTTGAAGGTTGCAAAAGCTGTTGCCGCCACAGGCAAGCCAACACTTGCCTTAGTTCCCCACGCAGACCCCAAACACTAGCTGGGTTCTTAGAATAGATAATAAAGTCCCTGAGATTTTTGTGCTGATGGTGAAAGAGACATAAATTACATTACCCGTTCATACAGTTGGTGTTGATTCATCCTACCGACACCGTCTTACTATTCTGATTAATTTAGTTTCCTTTTCTATCTTGCTTGTCTTGAATCACTTAATGGTACAGACAATGGTAATTCAATTCCTGTCTTCAATCATCTCTTGAAAGGCATGACCCGGAGTAATTGCTAGACATCTCCTTTACCAATCTTCTCGAATCATCTTCTCAAAGACACCACTTCTTGTAATCTCTTCTAGACGTCTTCTATAGCCGTCTTCTCTGTACTTAATGGTCTACACAAAAGACCACTGCCTTGTGTTGTTTGGGACCTTCTGAGTTAGAACAGCTTCAGAATTTATTGGCAGATGATAAACTTCACAGAATGGCAGGTCAACTACTTCAGATTTTTTTAAGATAGAATATAATAAGTTTCAGCATCAGAATGCAAATCAATATGTACATTACAATACAAAAATACCTCTAACACTGTTCATCTGAATTATTCTTATAAAATGTATTTTCCAACAAATTGCAGACCAACATCTTGGAATTAACATAATGCATTTCTGATCAAAACCTCTGGCACCACCAACATCAGGTAAGCCCAGTCAACATTTCTGGGATTTTACGTACAATAAAATATCTTGTACATATACAAAAATATGTCACACAGTGACATATTTACACTTTGGCCTGGCAAGAACATCTGGCATACAAGTCCTTTTCATAAAGTATAAATGTAGGAGGCAGCTGAATTGATTTTGCCTGTGAGTAATGGAACCTATTACTCAGATACTGCTTGAAAATCACTGGGTTTCATATAAAGGTCATTAACAAGGAAGGGTGGTGCCGCGGAATGGGTATGTATTGCTATGTATGTATTGCCCGATGGGTACCACCAACGTGGAGCAATACAAATAGCTTTCAGGCTTTTTTTATTTGTGGTCTGTAATAAGTTAGGCTGTGTCCATTTCTTACCTCAGTTTTAGAATCAAGAGGACCTTTCAATAATACATTTGCTATAAGTGGAATGATCTGTAAATCTGTCCAAAGCAACAACAACTGAACTAATAGGTTGCTGACAGGTTTTTATTCCCCCTATTTTTCTGGCCACCACAGGCACCAACAGAACTTTGGCTGTAGTGGTCTATACCTTCAATGTGTACTTCAAAATGTTCTGCCTCCTTCAGTTTCACGTGATTCCACCATGAGGTTGTCCAACTTGCCAATATCCTTCACCTCTCCAGAGCCTCTACAAACAGCACAGAAACCTTGGGAGTCAGGAGCATAGCAGGACACAAGTGAAGGGAATTCAATGTTCTGGATGGTCTAGTGCACCTTCTTCTGTCAACATTAGCCCTCCCACTGGTTCAAGTCTTCACACTCAGAAAGGGGTAAATTATCTAGTAGCGGCAGACTCCCATTGGATATGATTTGTCAATTCAGGTGTCTGTGTTATCAGGCAGGCTTAAGTTACTAACCAATTAAACAGAAAATGTACACATCCTCTGTTATTCAACCTTTTCCTTTTTTCTTCAGTCGATGCTGTTATAAACACATAATGGAAGATAATTGTAGTTATTCATAATAAGTGACTGCTCTGCGGGTGACACGTGCACGTAGATAGATACAAACTCCTAATGGGTTAACTCTAAATTGCTTTGCATAGAAGCGATCGCTTTATGGCAATGTAAAATGATAACCTGCACTTATTCCTGAAATTACTCCAAAACAACCCTTTAAATAATTTAAATGGCCATGTGAAATGATAACCTGCACTTATTCCTGAAATTACTCCAAAACATCCCTTTAAATAATTTAAATGGCCATGTGAAATGATAACCTACACGCATTCCTGAAAATATATTTGTATTTTTTATGAATGACAGAGGGGACTGTCAATCTTTGTTTTATAACCATAGTAGAGGCTTGGTCAATTTATCTGTCTTTTTCAAAGCATCACAGTTGAGAGGAAGTAGGCTTGCAAAACTTAACATAATACAGATGTGCTGACTAACTCTGAGCAAAGGAGTATAGATAAGACGTGTTGCCTGTTACTGATGGGCCCCACTTATCTTGTCCATACCTCCTGCTAGGAGGTGCCCATGTGACTGTCATAGGCTGTATGGATAGGACCATTGATCATTGGCTGGAACATACCACACAAGGGTCATTTGTAAGATAAGCCTTTCTTATTGGTGGGTATTTGACTGTGTAATGGCTGGTTATGACCATTGGCCGCCTCACTTCTGTTCTGGTATAAAGATTGTGTTTTTTCTGTATTTATTGGAGAGAGAGAAAGGAAAGAACTATGGAAGGTTAACATCGTTGTCTCATGCTGAACAAAGATGTCTCTCCCCTGACTTCTGGTTGCATTACTTTTGTTCATGGATAACACCCGAACGGAAGCTGACACAGCGTGTCTACTGAATTACAGACTGCTTTTTATAAAAGTATAGAAAGAAAATAACTCCAAAATATCTGTTTTATAATATATATTGCCTTTGAAATGTGTCGTCGTACTGACACTGCCCGGGAATTCCCTTGAGGGCGGTGCACATTTTATGAGCACTGCCCAGGTTGGATGTGTACGACGTCGGACAGGGATGCTTTCACTCGCTGCGCCGCTGCTACTCGTCTACAAACTCCGTGGAGTAGCATTCGTTGTTGGCTTCCCCACCTGTCAGCCGAAACGCAGTTTGCACTGGTTGACCTGCCCTGTGCTTTATCCCACAGCATCACACAATGTTAGAATGCTTGATTGATCTAGCCTACATCTCCATCAGTCACAGAGCCAACAGACAGAGAGGAGTGGCCGCTTTACCGTCCCCTGACCCAAATCCTTTCAGATGGGAGTTGCTGTCTGACCGTCACCTAAATATTCACAAATGCCACTAGCAAGACAACCATCACAAGCAAAAAGGTTTTGCGTATTTGTCTATATGCATTAACAGTTTCATAAGTGTATCAGTAATATCAGTAACAACTACCTAATTTATCGACAACCTTAATTGTTAGGTTTTAGCCCACACTTGGCGGTTCAGAGTGGTTCCTTAAGTCATGGTGTTGGCGCCTATTTCTCAAAGTCGGGACTTGATTAAATTAAGCTCAACTCCAAAAAAACTCTGTATTTTTCAGAACGTAAGAGACTAGTTGCCTTCTTGGAGCTTCAGTAAAGTCTACAACTATAAATAGTTTAGCCAAGGATATTCTACAAGATGGATGACGACTGAAACAGAAAAGATAAATGACAGGCGGCACGGCTTGAGGGAAATTGGAAGAAGCGGGCATGATCTGTTATCTGTATCTTGCAATATTTTGTCATTCAGTGCCTCTAAAATTCACTAAAGTAACTTAAAGTTGATCTCTTCCTTAAATTACACAACTTACTGCAGGCCTTTATAGACAAACATCCAGCTGAGCTATAACTTGACCAAGAGCATTACATAGAGTGCAACTAATCTTTTCCAGGCTTTTTGTCAAGGTTGTGAATATGAAAAACAATTGGTTCCAGAACAAGAACACACAGGGTGTTCAAACGAAGATTATTTCATTTCCTTTTGAAATACTGTTGACATTGGGCATTTTACTTAACAGAAAATGTTAGCATGTTGTCTTTAAGGCTTGTAGTTATTTTAAACCAAGATGTCTTCTGACAGAGGGACAATTGCAGAATGTTCAGTTAGGATTAATACAAAATAAATGTAACTCGATTTTACTGTCTTCGGGCCTATTCATGTGTCAATGTTATTTTGCATGTGTTTACTGGGGACTAGATGTGGAAGCCATAGATCCCTGTTCCAGGGTTGAATATAATACATGGGCCTTTCCAGGCCAGAGTCATGGTTTGTACCTAAGGACTGTAAATCCTACTGTAACATTCCCTCCATGAGACGCTTGTCAGTTCTAGGGTGTACCTCCACGCTGGGACACTCCAGCACCTCTAAATAGAGGCATGTTTGGCGTATGGGCAAGGTTGATTGCTTCTGTTAAGGAACTTGAACCCATGAGGACTTTAATGGAGTGCGAGGGAGACAGATGTGGCTCTCTGTCCAAATGGTTGCTAACAGGATTCGTTTGGTCTTCGTGGTAAATTACATTGTGTAATGCGGCAGTGAAGCCACAATCAAAGAAACAGCTTTGAGTGTGTTCGTTATCAAGAAAAATGACAGAGATTCTACCAATGAATTTTTTAATACTTTGAAGCCAGTTGTGTTGTCAAACGTCATACTCAATAGCCAAATAAAGTCATAGAGAGAGGTTGCAGAATTGTTTTCTATACGTTTCACATCGTTGTAGCGTTTTCACTATGGGAGTGTGTTGGCCTGAGAGTCAATGGATCTGGGTTTGAGTATCAGTCGGGGCTTTCCATTGACTTCCTCACAATACAACGTGTGTATTTGGTTGGTTAAATTGACTCTTCCATTTAAATATATTTGTGTAAAATTTCAGCCAGTAGTTGTCCCTGTTTTTGGTATTCCATGTCATCCAGTTGTGCACTGTGTGACTCATTTAGTGTGAAGTATTAAATACCTCATTGATAACGAAAAACAACTAACTGAAAATGTCGGTTGCTGCAACTTCCGTGGCTATCAGATAAGATCAGCCGGCGGGAAGCTCACTGGATAATGCTGGAAATACAGTTCCTTAAAACAGTCTAGGTAACATACCATCATGCTTGCCATCTACAATCTTGGGTGGGAATGAGTTAATTCAATGCGAGTCGGAAAGTCACTGAACACACCTAACCAGTGTGGTTTGAACTGCATTTTGCATAGAAGAACCTCTGGCTTTTAAGGGCAACGTGGGGGTGACAGTCATTGCACCAAAAACAAAGAAGAAAATATGAAAGCCCTCCTCTGCCTCTCCCATCTGTGCAGTTTATATCTGAACAGTTGCTGAAGTTGGAGACGTGACAGAAAACTGTTTGAGGCGCCTGCTGTCACTCCCGCAATGCGTAAAGCCCGCGTTTCCACGCGTGCGTGCTTGTGTGCGTGCGTGCGTGATCGGCATTGGAACACAGACTAAAAGTGGAGATGGTGGCTTTTAAGATTTATGTGTAGGAGTCTGAGTCTCCCTGCGGCGGTTATGTGGCGATATGAACAAAGCCGTCAGGTTTTCATGTCTCTCGTGTTACCCACGTGTTTGAATCTCAATCTTTTCCAGCTGAGGAAATAGGGGAATAAAAATTGACTCATGAATAAAATTCAGTGAGATTGTTTCACGGAGTGGTGTCATGTGCCTGTTGGATTTATTCACACTGAAACACCCTGTATGTTCAAACGACATTTAGGACATTGAATGACTTGTTTTGAATTCGATGCCTCAACAATAGAAATCGTATTAGCAAATATAATTTTAGGTCATCAAAAAGGTCAAAGAAGATGGCCATCTTGTGAAATTAGCTCATTTTGTTAACAATATAATGCTAAAATAACTTCCTGACCAAAGTGCTTCTGTGCAGGCATTTGATAGCCTTCACATCTACCTAGCTACCTAGCTACCTAGCCCAGCTATCATATGCTACTAATATGCATGACTGCCAATCATAAACAGTAAATAAGGATTTCTATGTATTTATCTGTATCCATCGATTCAGTCCTGAAATACGATTCAGGTCACAATACGGCAGGCAAAAAGTAATTAAAGTGTATTTATGCCATGGGCATGTGAACCTGAGCTCATCATGTCATAGGTGATGTTATGGCTGACATTATAATGATTGCTGTAAGTTTTATTTTAGCCGTGCAGCAGAATGACTGCAAACTCTTTTTTCCCCAGGACTTATCCCCCCAGCATTATCCTGAAACCACTCACACATATCTCTGCAGCTTCCGCTTCCTGACAAAGTTATAAAACTTTGTTCACATTGCTATTAGGCCTGGTTGCATGTAAGGACTGGCTTTTGGTTTATTTAGTAGAGTAAATGGCACTGTATCTATTTCTGTGGAGAACCAGGTCAAAAAGCTCTATCACCTCTCAGTCCAGGCAAACAACTTTGTGTTAATCAATGCCAGAGAAAGATGCAAAGCACGCGATCTCTTTCAAAGTGACCGCTTGAGAGGAACTGTTTACTAGGGATGTTGAAATATTTATGTGGTGTATTTAATTGAGGCACCCTTTTGAGACATTCATGTTTGTTCGGCACATTTTATTCACCGTTTGACAACATCCCGAATGCCTTTTCTTCAGGTCTTGCGGCGCAGTCAGGCGGCCCATTGTAAAGCATCGACATTGCTGTGGCGTCAACAAGCAAAGCTATTATCAAACGCTTTTTAAGAAAATGATGTGAATGTTTCACATCTTTTCCATCACGCGCCGCACTCTTTTCAGATAATGTCAGATGCCGGCTGTTGTTCGACGCGAGAGGCTGCTACAATATTAAATCCATTTCATGGTGACTTGTCTGATGAAGTGCCTTTCTTTACACTGTATTTCAGTGGGGATGGTTCTCTCAGTGCACTGATGCTGTTTCACTGGCCGAATTAATATCATACATTCTTCTGTGCAGTCGTTACCGGAAGGTGCTCTGGAGAAGTGCATCTACCGTGTTAATTAGCTACAAACGCACCAGGTAACATCTAACAGCTTACGCCTTTTGATGAGCGTTGTTCAGCTCATTTTATAGGACACACTATGATGACTTGGTAGTATAGAGCCTGTACGGCAGTCAGGTGTCCTTCAGGAGAGCTAGTGGATTTTTTTTCACGGTATTACAGTCGCTGGGAGTTGGAATGAACATACAGGACATAGTAATGACGGTCTAGAACAGTGTTTCTCAAACCTGGTCCTTGGCACCCAAAGGGGTGCACGTTTTTGTTTTTGCCCTAGCCCTCATACACCTGTTTCAAATGTTGGCCTACCCCCCCACACTTGATTAGCGTAATGAACCTATCTTCAAGCCTTTCATTTTTTTGTCAACATGTTAACTGAAATGTTGTGTCAATGATAATGTATAATAAGATACATTTTCATGGTTGTGTACTCCGCTCTTATAATCTAAAAAGGTCCTTAGCGACCAGAGAGGCTTTTGAATACGGTCAGAACACCAATGCTCAGCGTTGTTCTTAAGCAATGATACAAAGCAAATGCCGTCTACCAAAAACACCTGAGGTGCCAATGGCTATTATGAATTATTTACCAATGAAATTAGAATGGTCAAAATAAATGCTTTGTCATTCACGTGGTACACAATGTTAATAAACACAGCTCTCAACCAATTAGCTTTCATGCTTCAAACCGCTCAGTTTCTAGTCTGTGTTTTGATCCAGTTCGTGTTTGTCCATACAGGTTGACTTGTCGCGTGTGGTGAGCCCTCCGGAGGGGGTCTCTACCCACTGCACAATGCTACAGGCTTTCAACATCACTTCCCTTGACAGCGCGCCCAAGACGTTTTAACGCCGCCAAACGCTTCTCGATCGTCTTACAATTTGGCCCCAGCTGTCAATAAAATTGTTTGTCCACTTCTTCCTGTTCTACCTTTGGACATTTTCTATTGACTTAAAAGCGTGATTGTAAAAAATGGCAAGTGGCTAATAGTTTTTATTCGTCTTTCTGTAACTACATATCTTTTATACTGGCTACCTTGTGTAGCTTTTGAAAATATGTCTGAACAGTGGACGTGTATGCTGGGTGCATACTTCCCCCAATTCAAATCCACTACCCTGTGTCAGCTTGCCTGTTGCTTTATGCCAATGTTAACTGAAACGTGCACCACTGCACTTCACAGACTTGGCTCTCAACATCATTCCTCTTGACAGGGCGCCCAAGAAGCCTCAACATTGCGATCCGCTTCTCTGTGTCCTGTCCTTGACTTGGGGAGGTTAAAAGAAACTGGGTATGAGGCTCAGAGCGGGACGAGGTGAAGGCTGTAACACATTGTTCCAGCTGCCGTGCGCCAAAAGCCAGGGACAACAAATAAACCGAAAAAGATTGGCAGCCATGCAATTAAGAGGCTTATTTTGGTGAAATACTGTCTGCGTTTGCTTTAAGGTGTCAGCACTGGAGAAAGCTGTCCCTGTGCTTGTGAAGGTTGGGCTAAATAGGCCTTTCTCTCATACAACAGTGGTTCAAATTGCAGGGTATATTAGGGGAAACACTTTATCTGTTTTTTCACTGCTGCGGTTATGGATGTAGCTTTACAAATCAGACTTGGGTACAACCAGGAACCTTTTTGCTTCACGTGTGTGCTAAAGCTGCTTTTACATTACATATTTGCCAACATTCGATTTTTAAAGCACAGTTGCTTAGAAAAACCCAATAGCATGTAGCTACTGACATTAACTTTTGCAAGCTAGCTAGCTTACTGCCAAACAACTTTCAATAATATTTATTCAACTTCTCCTTAAGAGGCATTCTGGGATTATGGGCAACTGGTTATAAGGGTGGTGCTTTCAAGACAAAATAGGTTCCTAAAAATCATGGTTACGGTGAAGTGGAGGTAAATTCAATGTGTTCCTCAACATCTTGGTATCTATTTATCTAGCTATTTGTAGCAAATGTACATTCTACAATTTATAGCTAGCTAACAACATTAGCTAAGGTGGCAGTAATGATTCACTCCTGGAGCTGAAGATGAATAGTGATTGTTAATTATACTCACATGAAGTACTTTATATTTTTCTATGCTAAAGAAACATGAATTCTCCAAACGGTCCTCTCTTAGTGGCCAGATTTTTTGTGGGCCTCTTATGACAACTGAGAAGAGACAGCTAGCTCATGGAATTTGACAGCAAGCTATCTGATGCATAGAATATGCCTGTCTGTTGGGAGAAGATGGTAATATTTCAGTGAAAACATTTTACCACTGCCTTTTCTTGGACTAGAACTATGAGTTCTGCTCTCTCTTGGTTTCTGTCCAACCTCAATGACAGACACCAATACATCTCCATCAAGAACTGTAAATCTATCACGGCCCTAGACACCCAGGGTGTCACAAAACATGTTGCGTTAAATTGCAAATGTTCCCACTCTGGTCTTGGCATCTGTGCTCTATCCAACAGCAGAGACCGTGATAAATTAAAATAAAATGTTCTGTTTTTTAGGGCTAAAGTAACTCGTTTTTGCTTTGTTGTTGCTAGGTAACATGAGATTTGTGCAGTCTCTGCTGTGGATTCATGGTCCGCATTGGGTCCATGTCTATAGGGAGACTTCTGAAGGGTCCAGTGGACCTTTGATGACTCAACAACTAGCGTTTGACTCAATTGACTTGTGAGGGTACAGTCTCAAAGATCTAGTGCCCAAAGTGTTTCAGGTTCATCCTGTGTGACCTTTACTGAACCCATCCTGTGGTCATTCATTAATAATGGGTGAATATAACTCAACAGATTAAATAAACAGATTACAGTTTGAAAAGCAGACAAAATTCAGAGAGGATCTGCATACAGAATAATTATAATATTTTGTTTTGTTTTTGTTACCATTTTATGTGTCTGACCTTTAAAATGTCAGGTGTCTGACATTTCAAATATGCTGCATGTAGGCCTACAGTGATGTAATGATCTACTAAATTATTCTCTTGAAAACATGGCATAGCAATCTACCGTGGACACATCTTTGACAGGAGCCTTTCATTGTTCTGGCTTAGCAGATTACTACACTCCGTTTTCAAAGTAACAATAACAAGAAATTCACTGACACAGTATTGCATTTGTAACACTCAGTGCTTGATCTGGCCCGGGAACGGTCCAGAACAGCGTTTTGGTACTTTTTATTTTTTGACAAACAGCGTTCCAGTTCCTTTTTTAACACATACATTTTCATGAACATTGTCTAATGTGCTATTTATCATTTCCTGCACTTGTTGTATCCAGGTCAAGCACAGGTAACACTTGATTTTAACCACATCATAAACATTTGGCCGTGTTGGTTGGTACTCGCAGCAGAGGGAGTCAGAAGGATAATCTTTTAATTACTTTTAAGGAATTTGCGACTGTATTTGAAGTGGGTGTGTGTGTGTGCTTGTGTGTGTTAAGCATTGTCCCGGTCATAGCAAGCAGTGCAGGTAAGCAGGACTTATATCCAAATCTGTACCTTCAGATGGACACGGTAGGAATCTCCGATTCAACTGTCAAAGAAGTGACACAATACCCCTAGTTGTCACTGGTTGCCCACTATACGGGATATTGTTTACAGACAAGGATGTGAATCACCCTCTATCAATTGACCGAGCTTCACTGAGTGCTGTTTTGAATGGCTGAACGCACATGGCTGAAATTATCCTGATAACAGGTGAATGAAAATTATGCCTTAACTGGATATCAATCCGTGCTTCCGCAAAGCGTGGAGAGCCACAGCAATATTCGTTCAACTCTTGGATCCATGCCTATATGAATTATGCAAGCTTCTAAACTCTGTAGAAAATGGGTTTCAGTCAACCTTGAGTTGGGCCTCAGTCTAATAGTGCTGAGTCAATATATTTTCCCACAGATCCCCAGACACATCTTGATCAGAGGTACTTCAAACAGACTCCAACAGCTGAAATGATTGAGATTTCAAGGAGTTATGAAAACATAAACATAGGCCAATGGCAAAAGCAGCATATGGCAATACTTTTTTTCACATTCAAACAGCCCTTTTTGGTGTGTGCCATTTCATGAGTGTATCAATCATTTAAAAGTGTGTAAAAAGTGTGTATTTTTCAGAATGTAAATGTTTCCAAGTCAGTTTTTGAATAAATTTTGGAACGACTGAAATGTTTCATTTTTACTTAAATTTTTGATGTAAAGATGATGCAGACTCACATTATTATTGCAATTAAATTGCCAAAATGTATGCAATGATGACCCTTCTTTCCAGGTATATCAAATCTGAAGCATCACAGCACAGCCCTGAACAATGCATGCAATAGATGGAAAGAATAGTATTTAAAAGCATTAAACAAATTTAGCTTAGCATAAGATATTTCCTCCAGAGATTCTGCATCAAGTATTTAGGCAGCGCATCACTGTGGGTCCTGGGGAAGATAGCTTGTGTGTGTCACTTTGCAGATGCAGCTCATTGTAGATCTCAGCAACTGTCAGTTGGTTACATCTGGAGTTGATGCCAGGCCTCTCAGTAATGTAGAGCTTCATGGGAACCAGAACTAAGCTCCTGACAGCTGCATTTGAGGACTTTGTAGCCCATTCCGTCACTAGAGAGGCAAGAGAGAAACAACATGAGCTGAAGGTCCTTAATCGCTGTGTTTGGCCTCTCATAGTTCTCCAAGAAGAAAGGTTTATTTAAAAAATGTATGCCAAAATAAAAAATGTTGGGACACTTCAACCACCACAACCACCACAACCAAAAACCATTAACAAAAAAACACATAAATAGGACGTAGTAGGTACTATACGAATGACTGTGGTTAATTATATTTACCTTGCCAAGAACAGAAGAATTTACATTTTCTTCAGTAAATATTTAACAGAAAAAAAAGTTAAATATAACAACATTATTAGCACAGTATAAACTGCTAACAAACATTTAATCAATCGTTTCATGATTTCTATAAAGAAAATAGCCCATAACGTTAAACAATTACAAGTTAACATTGAAAAAAAAAAATCACCCAATTGAATTAAAGCTGTTAAAAAGCAGCTTCACCAGGCTGAGGCGAGATGGGGCTAAGGCACCCTTTTCTCCAGGTTCCATTCCTTGAGTCTCTCCCTGTTACGATATAATACATTTTAGCGGTTCCCTGTGATCATCATAGGAAACATAAACATATTCTAACATCTGTGGTCAAATTTTCACAGAACAATGGGATTTTTCCAATGTGTTTGTAATGGTCTTGAGGCACACGTGTAATCAGGCCAATCACTTAAAAGGTCGACTAATGTGATATTGGTGTTGCTCATATGCTAGCATTTAACAATCTCCACAGGACCCCTTGTTGACAAGAAAAACACCTGTGGTTTCCTGTCGGAAAAGGTTTTTTTCACACTAATTGGCTCAAAAGAGCTGCTATTGTTACTTTATATTATAGGATGGGTGCTACATATGAGTACCACCCGTTACGGCATGAGGCAGGACAATTAACCAATCACATTCTCTGCATCAGGCACTCATGGGGCCTTTTGGAAATAGTATGATAAGAACAAAATGAAACATATTTTATTATTTAAATTTCTTAAACTCAAAAAACAATCTTTCCTTAATTTATTCTTTACCTCTAGCAACTACATAAGCCTGTGGTAGTTTTCATCAAGGTTTGGAGAAACCCATTTTCTCAGAGAGTGAAAGTTAGTAATAATGGACTGCTGTATCCTTTCACAGATTTTAAAAAACATTTAATATGTTAAGTCAAAGCACTTCTCAAATGTGAGGTCTAGCCTCCTAAACTATTTTTTATGCAATCTTTCTATGCATTTTGATATTTCTCTATGTAGAATGAAAGTGCTTTACAAGTGTAATTAAATAGTATTAAAAAGGAATGTCTTCTCTAGATTTTTTACATTCCACTTTCAAGTATCTCCAAGAGAGAGAGAATTTATATATTCTATGATCATTTGCTTTCAAGTTCTCCCAGTGCTTTGTATCTTCTAATAAACCAAGATCATCTTTGTCCTTAGTGAGTTAAGGGTTCTCAAGCTGTATAGCATTGACTCCTAAGTTAACTTGTCTGGTGTTTCGATATACAGTGTGTGATGAAAATGGCAAAACTTTGGAAACCTTGGAAATTTCACAGACATTGTGTTGACGGCCATTACTCAGCTTAACTATACGTTATCAGTAAGCCAAGCAATGCATTATGGGGTATTCCTGGGTCAAGAAATGAATGGAAGTCAATTTGGGGCTAGTCCAAAACCTGAGGTTAGTAAGAATATTGTGATCAAGATGCCCAACATTGGGAATGTTTTGCAATACTGAGATGCAGTATTACAATAATAACCTATTTGTAACATAACATTGTTTTTTGTGTTTGTTTTTTAGTCCCCTGGTCACAGCCAATCAACTGATGCCCACTCACACACACCCTGGACATGAGCTGATTATGCAGCCTCCGATTAGCTAACGACATATAGCAGTCCCTGTACTGGGCAAACAGGCTGGTGCATGGGCCTGCATTCCTACACCTACACTGTTGTGTGCACGTACCTGGCAGAGTAGGTCAGAGGTCGACTGACGGCAGTACGTTCACAGAGTGTGTGGGTAAACTGTGTGGGTTTTTGTTGCTGTCATGGCTGACGTGTGTGTGTGTGTGTGTGTGTGTGTGTGTGTGGGGGGGGGGGGGGGGGGCACTGTTAGTGGGAGTCAGTATTGTTATTCTGTGCTGTGTTTCTACCTAGCCAAGCATCTGGTCCTTTCCACCAGTTATTACCGGTGTACATTATATCAATGTTATTACCGGTGTACATAGTATCAATGTCAATACAGGGGTACATTATATCAATGTTATTACCAGTGTACATAGTATCAATGTCAATACAGGGGTACATTATATCAATGTTATTACCAGTGTACATAGTATCAATGTCAATACAGGTGTACATTATATCAATGTTATTACAGGTGTACAAAGCTTTGGTGAAACCGAAGGGAGTGGAATATTATTCTAGCCCTGTTCATTCCCAGTCATATTTCCTCACATCGTGACTTCTCTTCGGCATTATGCTGAGTTAATTTCACTCAAGAGTGGTTTCTCCTCTGGTTGCGCGTTGCGCCAGTGAGCCCATCAGCATGTCGGCGTTAGCTGCTGAGCAGTCCTGTGGATTCAGAAAGGTCAGTAGCCCGGGGGCACCGCACACCGAGGCACACATCCCCGACATCCACACTCCTCAGGCCAGCTGTCTGGTGACGTCAGGAGGGAACCTGCTTGTTATTAAAACACGTATAGCTAGAAGAAAGACACACTGGGGTGGAGAGCTGGCGTAGCTCTGCGGCTTGCTTATTTTCAGAAAACTGACACTGTGAGCACCATGGAATATTGAGGAATCGACATGCTGTAGCTCTTCATACACGTAGGGTAACCAGTGCCCAATTCATTCAAAATTCTCCATCATATTCATGTAATATTGTAGAACAGCTGAGAGACTAACAGGAAAAGGTCTACTAAACGTTCTGTGTAAAATCCTAGATGGGTGGAGATTTGGCACGCCCACTGACATCACCAGGCAATATATAGTGAATATAAAAGTGAAAATACACCAAACTGATTTGACCCTGGGAGATATCAAGCCTGTCTTTTTTCTATAAACACCCACTTTCTGACTGCTACTTGATCAATGTCACATCGGGCTTTTAGTTTGCATCGAATCCTGCCAGAATGCTTTCTGACAGTTCTCCATTTGGGACTGCCTGCAGGGTCTCTCTGTACGGACCTGTCACCATAACGTCATATTTATAAGAAGCCCACTGACAAAGGTCGTTTATCTCTTGAGCAATTGGTGTCTCCAGTGGATACATGGAAGAGTGTAGAATGTATGCAAAAACCTAGAAAGTGATTTAAAAAATGTTAATATATTTCTGGCAAGTAGTTTAATGTGCTAACATGTCTAGTTTGGTGAGCTTACTTAGTATTTGAACTGTATTTAAATACATTCAAATTTCCTGTTGGAGTGTTCTTTTAAGAATTTAAAGCTATGGTTAAACAACTTATCAATCAGCCATATTGTGTAGCATATATTTATATTTCGACTGGAGTGTAATTTGGCTTAATTGTCTTGCTCAGGATTTTTTTTTCACCTTGTCAGCTTGGGGATTAGAAACCAGCCACCTTTTGTATACTAGACTAACACACTTTACCATTCGACTGCCCTGCCAGACCTAAATTGGTGGAGAGTGGATTTGCCTTTTCTGGCACTGGAAAAAAGAAATTTTCTAGAAGCATGTAACCGATTCATAACAATCCTCTTTTAAACTACATTTTGACATAAAGGCCTAAGCTGCGGCTGGCCGACAGTCTCTCTGGGATCCTCTCAGGCTGGTTGGAAGGAACTTGGTTGGGGTTTAACAAGGCACTAAACTTACAAGCTTTCATGTCCCATTCTTCAGCACAAGCCCATTTGCTGATCAGCTACTAATGATCCTTTTTGCACGACGCCTCATTCTTGCCGATTCCTTTTTCTCGTGATACACTAACGGAAAGATGGCGCCTGTGAAACACTCTTCGAAACCCATTTTCCTTTGTTACAAGATGACTCGCAGCAGACGTGGTTTCTGCAGTGTTATGATTCGATTTTTCACAGTGTCCTGGCCGTGCTAGCTCTGCTCTGCCTGGTGGGTGGGAGGGTGGGTGGTGTGTGGGCGGGTGGGTGGATGGGTCTGCAGTCAGATCAATGCTAAGGGAGACGGAGGCCCGCTCCTCCGTATGCTAAGCACTGATGTTGACTTGGTGATCTGCCTTGCATGCAGAGCGAGTGTCTTGCGGCGCTAATCCGCACGCTGCAGTCCCAGCTGAACAGGGAGATATTGACCGGGGAGCGTCTCTGTGAAAACTCTGCAATACAATCTCTCTCACTCTCTTTCTCTCTCTCTCACTTTTTTCCTCTGCACACACATTGTTTTTCCCCTTGTTGAGACAGACAGAGTGAGGCTTATCTGAATGTGTCTGCGCGGACAGGTTTTGTCTTAGCCCCACCATGCTTTAATTCATTGTTAGGGACAGCACAATGCTGCACTGTTGGGCTTCTTCATGGGAATGACAGGGTAGTTAACTGGCTGTTAATTGAATAATCTTCTGGGGTTAATCTTATATTGTTTCTTTTAGCTGTATGTAAACTTAAAACAGCTGCACGGTCCTTTAGCATTGGAACTGTTTACAGACCCCTTTCAAGGAATTACAAGGGGTTTTAGGCCTACAAAGAAGGTTGAGAGTTGCGGAGGACAAGATGCAACAGTAACATGAATTAGCACTAAAGAGACATACCCTATTTCCTGATTCTAATTGCCAGTTGCGATTAGTTTATTAAGATGAGCGATAGTTTTGACACAAAGCCAATGGCACCGACTTTCTCCCAACAAAACCCAGTGATATGAAAAAGAGCACACGCTGGATAAAAATGGCTTTGGAATTGAATACCTAGTACTTCAGCAATTATTAAGCAATTATTCAAAGCCTGTATAGGCTTTGAGACAGTGCCAGATGATACAAATACATAATCGGTAATGTCAACAGAACAGTGGAAGAAAGGGTACACTGATTAAATTATACAGTGAAATATTAACGATGATATGAAAACACTATCATGTGTCTTTTAAACATTTCCTGACATTAGCGCCAGGCTTTTAATGAGTGCATACACAGTTGGTATATACAATGCACGCAGTGAACTCCAAAATGATTTGGATGGTGGTACCATTTATGGGCTCTGTATTTCAGCACTTGGAAGATTATGGGGTTGAAGCGCAAACCGTCAACGGTATTTCCATAGAGATGAGCCATTAAGAAATTACATGACATTTTGTGCACATTTTGTGCATACCTTAA